>VZTI01003267.1:2047164-2086654 GCA_013397865.1 Struthidea cinerea
GGGGGTAACTGTTTTAAAGAGGAAAGGTTAGCACTTAAGGGGAAAAAAGAATACCATTCCAGAAGTCATCTAAGTCCTCAGCTGAGTATGGTCAGAGATGAAGATGACCAGAAATACCCAGTCAGCTCCCTCTTCCTCCTGCTTCTAGACAACTATTCCCATGTATTTTGATCAGTGTTTCTTGACAAATAACAGCAGTCCATCTACCACATCTACCAGCTGATAAGGATATACTGACAATTGAAGAAACATAACATTTCAAGAAACCCTAGGCCTTCTTCCTACAGTACTTGCTTAAATACTTATGGACAACATAGATCTTCTCAGGCATCATCACTCGTACCAGGATATCACATACAGTGGCTTCCCAAGGCTGTAAGGTTTCCCACTGTGTGTTCTTTCATCACATCAGCACGTGGGGCAAGGCACCAGCACCAAAAAGGAAAGAAGCTGTGCTGGTGACGTGAGGACAACATGCAGAAAAGATTAATTCCACGTCCTTAGGGAGAAGGTGTTAGGGTTTGGCTTGTATCAGAGACCCCTAGGTAATACTTTTGGAGATTGGCTGTACAGTCTTCAGAAGAGATCCAGATTCTAGGAATTTATTCTTTTATTTGTTTATGTGTTTATTCTTACAAAGCTACAGGTATTCAGGAGCATGGATTACCAACACCATGCTTGCTCATTCCCTACTGGAACTCTGACAGGAGAATTCAAGATTATCCTTGCCTGCCTGATCTTTCCAGGCTTGCCAACACTTGTTGGGAGTCACTGTGCAGAGCAGGGTTTAGGATTGTCCTCTTTTGCTATGGAAAAGGCAGGTTTTATTGGTTTCATCTTTCAGAAAGACCAAAATTTCATCCTCCAACATCATGCCACCCATGTCTTTTCTAAACAAAAGTTAATCAGTCAAAACCCATCACTGAGATTTTTTATGTATGTTAATCAAGAGGTAGTTGCAAAATGATAATTAAGCAAGTAGCTATCATGTGTTATTTTATACTGGATAGCTCTGAATACTTACTTAGCTGGAGATATAAAGGGAAACAGATTTTAAGGTCATACTTAAATAGATGGTACCACAATTTTGCTTACAGACGTAAATTAAGTGTATTTGTGTGTGTATATCTCCACACCACCAAACATATATCAATTTATATATAAAATATAAGCATGCATGTATACACTCAAACTGTTTTTGAGCCAATAATAACCACAACAAAAGAAAAATCACTTTAAAGTGCGCTTTATCCAACTACAGTCTCAAAGACATGCAGATAAGACACCAAAATGTCAGGTCTGGTTCACAATTATATGACTCTGCTACCCAGAACACCTTCAGCACTACCTCTGTTTTTAACACTGACAAAAAGAGCAGAACACAACGTCATCCTATTTCAACATTTGTTCAAGTAAATGTTAGAATTTTTCCACAATAACTTCTCAAAACCAGAGTACAAAATAGCTGTGCTAACACAGAGGCTCAGGAGGCAATTAGCAAGGCTTTTATGGAACAGTGTGTTCTCTACTGATTTTTTAAATTTACCCCCTGCTACACACCTTGCTTTAAAAATACTTAAAAGTGCAGAACTTGAGTCTCAGGTCTGTCATTCATAGCTACATTCTAAAACAGCAAAGCCATGTATTTTTGTTTACTGACTAACATTAGCTTTGCATTGTCTGGTGGAAGTGACTATTTTACCAGTCAGTGACTATTTTACTTTCATTCAGTCTTGTTCTGAATAGTCTGAGGGGATTTTTGTGATAAACCATCTGAAAACTTTTTTTAGCACCACAAAAATATACTTTTCATGATAATATATTCTTTTCAGTGAAGTAGCCTCATTTGAGCTGCATATATGATAGGACAGAGTTTTTCAGTTGCAAGAATATATTTTGATCTTATGAAAACAGCAAATATATATTTGTTGCAAAAGGTGCATGAAATTTTCATTCAGCTTTTGAAAGGAAGGAAAGTGATTATTCTAACTAAACTGGACCACAATTTAGAAGGTGGTAACTGCTCAGACCTAAAAGTATTATGAATTAAGTTCAGCTTTTAAACTCTGCTGACATTCTTGGTCAGAAGTCTGTGTGGGTGGTACCTTTCTTTAATAAACAATAGCAGGCAAAAATTTTAAAACACTGACTCTCTTTTACTCCTAGAGAGCCAAAGCTCCTGTCAGCACATGCAAAGGATGTCATGAGCCTCAGCTTGTCATTTGGACTGATATAGTTCCCTTACCTTCTGTCATTGCTAAAATCACTCGTATTTCAGTGTTGTATTTCCCCATCTTTAACACTTGCTCTAGAATTGGCATACCAACAGCTAACCTCAGGATGATCTGCCCATTTTCTGCAAACACAGATAGGAAATACCCATATTTAAGCACCCCTAAGTGCTAGTTATTCTCATACCCATCGTGAATATTTTGCTGCAGATGCACTCATTCCAATTCAAAACAAACCACCAAAGGCTACATTCTTATTTTCGGCCTCTGTTCATAAGGGTTTTCTGTGCATGGTATGTTTGTTATTTACCATTATTTTATCATTTTCTATATTCTCCTAGACATTGATCAGCTATATAACAAGAAGTATCACTTGAGTTAAATGCTCTGGGAATGCTCACAATTAAAGAGGAGATACTGAAAATATGTCCCAAACATGTCTACTGATCACCCGGAATAAGCAGTGACAATGACAAAAAGGATCCTGAGCACAAAAAGGATCCTGCCAGCCAAAGTGGTTGCTGAGAACACCTTTTTAAACAGTAGAAAAAGTACAACACAAGCACTGCAAAGACATGAATTAAAAGTTATCGTATGGACAGCACTTTCCAAAACAGGTCTTGTGCTTTAAGCATTTTTGCTGAACATATCCAGTCAGATCTGCAGCCATTTAGGGAGAGCTTCTTTTATTAAGAGATGAAGGAAGACCATCACACTAGAGAAGTGAATAACCTTGATTTTGAGTGTTCCTCACATGCTTTGCTATTGAGCACATTTTACCTGGGTACACATTACACAAGGGAAACAAAAACCACCACCAAACCACAAAACCTGTATCAAAGGTAACGTTTAATTCCTGGCACGTATCACTTTTCTTATCTGTCTTACTTTCCTATTCTTAGACAGCAGAGTCCAAACTTGAACTGAATTACTTGGAAGCCACATTGGCTGACTATGTGTTAGTTACCTAATCCTTCTGCCTGCAGCTGAACCAGTGTGCCACCTCCATTTTTCTAACCTGTGTATATTGTGCCTAGGCACCTTAATGTTAGATTATTGTGTATTTAGCCATCAACAAAGTCAAAGAAAAAGCCTCTCTTATTCCCAAATTTGTTAGCAGAGAGACAGAACCATTCAAAATGTCAGTTCAGACTTGAACCAGTTCATATTAAAGCCACTTTATTGTTCCATAGCATGACTTCCTCTACTTGGTCTCACAATCAGTAACTCCTGTCAAGGATGGCCAATTTAAATAACTCTTCTTCTTGAAAGTAAAGCTTTCAGTTATTAATCCTTGACCAAATTGTCCTGGGAGAGATTGAATCACATGGACCTTTCATCATCTGAAGAGATCTGAAAAGAACATTGTGTATCACATCTAAGCTTGCACAAGTCACGTTTTACTGGTGTAGTTTCAGAAGCCTGTCTGTTCACTTAGACTTTAGATTGTCTACAGAAGTGGTCATTTACTTTATGGAAAACCTTCATGAAAGATGAATATTACCCAATAGTCAGGTTAGCTCGAGAGCCATCATCTTCTCTTGTATATCAATTTCTGTGGGACCACTTGCAGTGAGACACTTTCCAGGAGGAACGTGGTAATAAAAACCTGACCCTTGATTATTAATTCCATTATGGCCTATTGACCCATGCTGTTCTTTTACCTCAATATAATGCCTTACACTGTTAAGGGCACTGTAGAATCAACAGATTGTTAAAGATTACTACATGAGTCAGAGGTACAGGAAAATTGAGTTTTGTAGCAGATTTTGCTGTGCCCAGTGTTTTACCCAGAAATAGCACCTGTATTACTCTTGCTTTTTAAAAACTGAGCAGAAATTCCTCTGGCATGAATGTTTCCTGTGAAATAACAATGGTTTATACAACACCTTTCTGACCCCTCCCAGTGCTCCACTGTTAGAGTAATGAGCACCACAAAAACAGTGTGAAAACTATAAAAGGAAACAACAAACTGGTACAAACACACTGAGGAAAAAATGAGTGCAAGTTGAAGTTTGACTTGAAGCTAAACAAACACACAGGTTTGTAGGCAAACTGCAGACAAGCATCCCAGTGCAGCCCTAATTTCACAACTGGAAGATAGGAAGGTGTTGGATTTGAGGGACTACTCGAAGAGAGAATGCAGACCTTGCTGCAGAATATTACCCATTAAGCACACAGGGAACAAACAGCTTCTGTGTGCCTCCTGTCAGGTATTTGGGTAGGATCACCAGACATTCGATAAATGACAGCCATCACCCTTTCCCCGGGAGCAGCACACAGAGATTTGGCTACCACGACTGACATGTAAAGCAGCTGGCTGTACTTGCAGCCAGGCCTTCTGGGTACCCAGAGCTTTAGAAAAGTGTCCTGATGCTCTGCCTGTGCAATCTGTCTGCATTTGTGGGCAGCCCTTGCTTCTCACTCCCCTAGGGAAGGGTGAGGTTAACTTAAAACACATTACCACAATCCTCATCCTACTCATTGGCATCTCAGCCTCCCATTCCTTCAGTCATATGCAGCTGAGCAAAAGAGATTTATCCTCTCCCAAACAGTACAATAGAAATACCAATAAAGATACTGCAATAGTTGCCATAACAACTGCTTTTAACTGGAATAGGAGTAAGGAATACAATTTCTTTTTGTCCACAAACTAACAATGTGTTCATTATTGCTAAGCAGACCCTTGTAAAGAGCTGAATTCTTTTAAACCTCTTACCCGAGGATGTATTTTAGATCTGCCTTTGACTCTTCAGAATAATAACAATTCTAATTAATACCTTAGGTCCTGATAAATGATTCTCCAACTTCCTGCCCACATATACACATAAAGCCCAAGATTTTTGTCAACACAGTTACTGAAATAGAGATAACATCAACTTGTTTGTAGAAAACATCGCTTGTACTTCACAGGTAGTTTGCGTCCATGTTTGTCTCACAGATAAGTTCCAGTGATCAGTAACAGCACAAGGCAACAGTAACCACAGAGATCAAAATATTTATCTTTATCTCATTATTCACCAGTCTATAAAAAGGTGACAGGGGCTGAATTTTTTTATATGTTGTCATTTTTGATGACTGCACTTTTCAGAGATTCCGTTGTTCCCAATCTACTCCACACGAACAAGGAATGCTACCACAGCAGCTGGTTTGGCCCAAAACACCTGCTAGAGACCAGGAAGGGAGAACCATGTACAGCTGTAGCTGCAGACACTTGGAAAGGGTGAGAGAGAGAACAGAGTAGATAAAAAGCATTGTTGGCCATGGGTGCAAGACACACAGGGGTGACAAATCTGTGCTTCAAAGTGCAGCACCTTACACGAGTTACGTGGAGTGACAGACTCCTAGATCAGAGAAGAATTCACAATTCTTAAAGGTAGGAGGGATTCTCCAATTGTTCAGCCTTACCTCTTGCCTAGCAGAGCTTTGCCACACCTAAGGCAGGGTGCTGAGGGGACATAGAGCATAAGATAGGAAGTCCACTTTAAGGTGACTGAAAAGCTTCCAGTATATGGGAGTGTGTGGTGGAGAGAGGAACTGCACGCCGATTTTTGCAAAGTCTTGGAAGAACATAACATATTTAATTGCTGGTCACAGAGAAATCGAGCTAGCACAGCATTCCGGTTATTTATTATGTTGTTTAAAGTCCCAAATGCAATTTTCTGTAATTATCTTGCAGATATTTTTAGTGCTGCACTCTGTCTATTCATAGCACCTTAGGAAAAAAGTAATTCCATGTCCGCTAGAAACTTCACCATAGCCACTGGCTATGCACAGTGGGGATCCAGTTGGTTTTTCCAGCTGGTACTGGAAATAGCAAATGTCACAGTTCTGCAAATATCCATTCTGACAGCTTGGTAATTTGGGGCCAGCCCTGCTCCCCCACTCCCACAGATGCTCAGATAACTTTGCACCAGTGCTGCCATTGTTCACCCAACAGAAGAGAACACTATTTTCATTTTTTAATGTTTTCTGAAAACTGGTAATTTTACACAGCAGATGCATTCATATATAACTTCCTCTAGGAGAAATTCCCCAACAATTCACCCCAAGGAATTGTTTTATGGGGTATACTATAACTTACCACTGTATATATTTACATAAAGCAACTGCTGTATCCAGGGAATCATTTGCAAATGTGTTTGAAGAGACAGCACCACAGCCCATGTGAGCCATCATTTCCTACAGACCCCTGTTCCCAGCAGTCAACCTAATGGACACCGAGACCTGATAAAAGGTTCCTCAGCTTGCCTGGATTTAGTCTGGCTGCTGTCCAAGGTGCATTCACAGGCCAGATTGCTTGTGCTCCTGCCTTCTACACCAAGAGCACTGCATAAATGTACTTCTGTGAGCTCTATCTACTGACCATCCAAAATTATCTGCTTCTAAATACCGCTCTGGAGCGATGCATTCAGACCAGGGAAGTCAACATAGCTATTTCCAGCTCTTTCATCACATTTTTACAAATAAGCAATACACAAATTGTTGTTCTGAGTTTTCCTAAAGCCAAACTGGGCAAGAACCCAGGTTGGACATGAGTGTTCCATCTCTAATGGTATTACATAATTATGTCTCTAATGATGTTATAAAATTATAGGTGAAGCATTATAGCTATTTGAACTTGGCAATCATTTATCTTTTCAGAATTGATACCTTGTAATTGCTGATCATTTTGTCACAGCAGCAGTTTCACCAAAATACTAGACTTAATTTTATACTATTTTACTGAAGTATTTATATTTACCATTAAAAAAAGAAATTACCACTTACCAAACAAAAAAAAAAGGACACACGTCAATGTTTCAACCTTGGAATCAAGAGACTGGATATAATTAGGCAGGGGAAAGGCAAAAAAAGGAAAAAGAAACCTTTTTAATCTTTCCTTTCCAAAATTCAGACTGTTCATAAAACAGCGATATTTTATCACATTATGTGGTTTAAAATATTTCTGGAGAAGCACTAATTAGGTCTCACAGTTTTAAAATAAATAAATAAATGTACAATACAGTATCAAACTCATTGTTTTGAATTCTTTCTCAGACCTTGACAGGTGCTCAAGCCTGAGCGAAATATTTTGAGTTTTTAGTCACTGTTTTCCACTGGCAAGCATTGCTTTGCAGGCTTTCAGCGAAACCACACTTCTGACATATGCAGGTGTTTCCAGTATGTGGAAATGGTTAGTCTACAAAGACTTTCAGGGAAATTTGTAACGAAAAACTCAGTACATTTTATGATGATACATTAGGAAAAGAAAAATTTGGACTAGGTCGAAGGACATGAAGTATGTAATTTCAGTGATTAGTTGATTAAATACTGAATCCTGCCATGACCCAGGTTTGCTTAGCACATGCTCATCTTTGGAGGAAGAAAAATGTCTCCACGGCACCTGGCTCCTTTTTAAAGTTTCAGCTTCACCAAAAAATGATTAGGTACAGAAGCATGGGATGTAATTCCTGAAGATGTGACTGGTTACGTTCTCTGAACCCTCATGTAAGTACAGTCCACACTCAAAAACAGCAGAAGGAGGTGTGCCTGTTTTCCCTTTTGTCAGCAGTTAACACCACTCAGACTGAAGTGGCAGTCACATTAAATAACCTTCTTTCCCCAGGAATAGAAGTCCATTTTTCCCAGCTTTCAGGGGAGTGACTTTCCTAAACAACACCTTTTTGAAGTAGTCTGGCAAGGGTTTTCCTCTCTTCAGTGTACTTTATCACAGTGTTTCTGAGTTATTGCAGTGGAACCATACTTCAGGAAGAAATATTGGAGCTACTGCTGCCACCACCCCTGCTAACCCCCAGAAGCTTGGTGCAGCACTTTATCATAAGCCAAGGGTTTCAGGGGACCCACTTTAAATACACCAGCAGCATGTTCCTGTTGTTACCACACCAAAACATCTCTTCATCAACATTACTGATATCCTGTGAATAACACAAGCTAGATAACAGATACTGTGGAGCTGGCAGGTAGAATGCTGTGCTAGAGATGTGGGAACTTCTCAGATGGTCATTTTACAAGGGCTAATTTTGCCCAGAGAAACAAAAATCCACGCTGAGGGAAATTCTCTTTTTAGTTACACTGTGGCTAATTTGCCCCCTTTTTATTGACTCTGAGCATTTTCAGTTCTGATCATCCGGACATCTTCTAAGGCCCTTTGAACAACTGACCTCCCAGTGTTCGTCGGTCATCACATTTAACCTCAACTCATGGTTGGTGGCCAGTCGTTATTGGAGTGGCTTCTGTGCTGTGCATACAATACCTGTTAAATCATTTTCCCCTCCCATTCCAGTAAGATGTTTGCCTTGGATTTCTATCTGAACATCTTGAAAAAGTAGCACCAAAATGATTGACTTTTATTTACCATAGAGAGGGTATTTGTCACGTAAAAATAAAACTGTGAAAAATTCCATAGAATAAATCAATATCACTTCTAAGGCAGGTGTGGATCATATCCTCAGCACACATCCAGTTCCCTCTCCTGTAACTTTAGAGTATAGCAAAGCATATATTAATTTATTAATTAATTAAATTGATATTTGGAATAGAAAGCATCCTGCATCCTTATCATGCAGGAAGGAGCACAGGCAGAAACATCTTCAAAAACCATCATATGACTTACAACTTGAATAAGCTCACTGATAGGACCCCTCTTGTCAGAGGATTTCAAAGCCCTTTGCAGATTAAATGCCTTTGAGGTACATGATTAGCCTTGCCATTTGGCAGAGAAGTTAAGCAGCTTCCCCCAGGTCACATGCAACAGCAAAGCACAACCAGCAGCAGCCAGTGAAACATTTTCAGAGGCAGAAATGGCTGCTGTGTCCAAATGCCATTTGTACATCTGAGTATCTTCACCAGGAACACTTGTCACCTACTTATACCAGTGCTTTAAAATCCTGGCTAAATAATTTATTAGTCTTCATAACATTCCCATGAAATAGGTAACTAATTTATTTCTATTGTACAATGAGTTAAAATGAGGCATAAAGAAGTACTTGTCCAGACAATTCAGGAATCTATGAACTAATCCAGTATAAGAAATGACTAGACCATGATTTCTGAAGTGTATGTTCATTTTAAATCACCATGAAGGCCCTACTCTACTATTTTAAGATTCCCTCCAAACATATAGGTGCTGAGCTTCATCGACAAGCAGTGGAACAGAATTTTAAGGAAAAAAAATCATCAAGATAATCCATGTGACTACTGAAATACATGCATACTGTATTATGCAGCTAGGAACATTAATAAAATTATTCTTTGCTAGGATAAAAGACAGAGAAACTCTTCCAAATCCATTGCATTGGGAAAAAGTGAAGCAGTGCAGAGCGATTTTATACTTCACTATAAATGGGACCTAGAATCAGACAGGAGCATAGCACTAAAATTTGGCAAGTTCCTCCTTGAGAACATAGAAACATGTACCCTAAATAGTTTTTACTTTTGGTTTTTGGGGGCGATGGGGGTGCAGCAGGCCTGGGAGTAAGGCAGCAGAAAGAATAAAGAAACCAATTTGCATGCTTATACGTTTTGGGGAATTTTTTGTTGTAATGCTTTTTCATTTTTTTCTCTCCTAGAGCTAACACCACAAATAAAAGCTTTTAGAATTACATAAGAAGCGCACAAAAGCTGGATTTGCATTGCAGACAGCTCGAGTTCTGGGCAGCTCCCACTCACCCCGTGCCTTCCTGGCACTGTGAGCCAGCATTGCCTTGTCACAGGGAGACTGCGTAGAACTGATTGAGGAGCCCTGCTGGGAAAGCGGGATTTACATGAGAAACAGATCTGGAGAGTTCTGGTACTTTCCAGAAGGGACAACAGGGTATTATTCCTTGAATTTTGTCCTCTCAGGGCAGTCAGTCCAAGGAGAAACACTTCCAATAAATATTATTGCCATACCACTTACAGAACACCTACTGTTCTACAAATACATAAGGAGTCATCATCCTTGCTCTGAGGAATTCACAATTTGTAAGGCACGTAAAAGCAGAGGGAAAGAATACCACAGGCACAAGGAATGAAGGGCACTGGCTGGTCTCAGGAGTTCTCTACATGCAGGCAGGCAAACACATGCACAGGCACAAATCATCCCTGCACTTACACTTCTAAATAACTTTATCACCTGGGAAATGGAATAGAAAGAGAAGAGTATATCCAGCCAAGATGGTAACGAAAAAATGAACCTTTGGGAGGAGGTTTCAGGTTCAAAAAGAAAGCGAATTACGATGGTAGCAGCCTGCCAAGGAAACAGTAGTTGTACTGAATGCAAGGAGGACTAGCAGAGACAAAGCTGACAGCACCAGCCTCACAGAGCCTAGAAGCACTTGAGGATTAACAAGTCTTTTCCTGAGAAAGCCAGGCTGAAATACAAAGACACCACCAGCATTAAACCAGGCTGAGCAATTCAGGCATGATCAAGAGGAAATGATTTTTCTCAGAGCAGGCCTTTGGAAGAAAAGGTTATTTGTGTCTGCTGCAATGGGATGACAGGCCAGAGGATGAAGTGAAAGAGATCGTAGATTAAAGTTCTCTGGTTTCTAGGGGTACAGGAAAAAGACAGGAGAATAAAATGCTGAAAAGCAGAGGCAGAAAATTCCTTAGTTCCAGACTGCTTTTGTTGTTGCTTATTGGTTTTGTGGCATTAGGGTTTTTTTAAAGATGAAAAACTGAGAAGATGCCACTGGTTCTTAAAAGATTCTGAATTCCCTCTGGTTAAATCCTGCCTTCAAGTTCCTTTACATTTAAAAATTCCAAACTTGCCCCAGGACTACCCCAATTCTAGGCTTCTGGCCCCCAATTCTAGGCTTCTTGCCCCAATTCATGTACTTATATTTGTACCAGGCTCATGAATCAGCTGAAAAATGGAACAGCTAATGTGAAGAACGCTGGCCAGGAATGCACAAGATTGATGGAAAAAATGTAAAGAAAATGGAAAGGAGCTGGAGGTGAGTGAAGGGAAAGTAAAGTGTGAAGCAGCTACAGGAAGACGTGAGCTGCCTGTCCCAAAGAACAAGTGAGGCAAAAGGACAGGGAGAGGGATTGGACACAAATCTGTGAAAGAGCTGAAGGCGTTATCTATGAGAAAAGAACAAGGTTCCGAGGGCGAGAATGGCTATCCAGGCTACAGGAAACATTATAAACAAGATTTTAAGTGTTCAAAAGAACATAAGTAACAAATAAATATAGTTCAAAATCTACTTTATATCACTTTTTACAGTTCCAAGTGCTAAGAAAGAACTTCTAAGAGATTACTCTGCTTCCCAAACAAAATGAAATATCTGACTAATTTTTTTTTGTCTGTACACAATCACTAACATGCAAAGATATGATAGGACTGAAGGGAAAAAAAAAAAAACCAAACCACAACAATTAAATCAAAAGCATAACCAGAATGCCATGGTCCACTCATCCCTCATTTTCCCATATGTACAGATCCCTAATAAGTCACTATGGAAAAAAGCAAGCATACAGAATTTGAAAGCCTACTCATCTACAAGCTTAAATGTTGGACTTTACTGTGCCTTGAAAACAATTGCTTGTTATTATCCTGAATAATAAAACATGCAGGTATAACTAAGCAACAGTACGTTCTGACACATAAATGTAGCATGGCATAATACAATGTCTCAGGCACCATCAAATGTCCGCTGACATAAAAATATACAACTGCAGATTCTCAAACCATACAATATCAGTAGGAGTCCAATGAGAATTGGTACAAACACACTGATTTTTTTCTGATGGATTTTTTTCCCCTGGGCTGTTACAATAAACAGCGACCGGGGTGCATAATCTGAACCCTGTTATAAAAACTAGTTTCATGCAGTTTAATTCCCATAAGGAGAATGCTGAATCCCAGCACTAATAATTAGAAAATACAAAGCTAAAATGGGTTTCAATATTCTTTTTCATGTTTTCTGTTGTTGCCTGCCCTGGGAAGCCAGAGAAGCAGAGTTTACAAGTGACACACATTCTCATTTGTTATGCTGTTCTGCACAGCCACAAAACAGCTACAAGATAGGAATTCCACATTAAAATTGTACTGTCAGTAAATGGCCTTTTCCTTTCCTTTCGGAAAGGTTTGCCTAGCCCTCTGGGATCAAAAGTGGATACCATTAGGAGATGGATGGGAGAGTATGGAGAAACAAACAGAAAATGCGTTCCTTTTCCAGGCTGGTCTAACATAGAGTAGACCATTAATAGACTTTTGCCAAAATTATTATATTGCTTATACCTACCATAACCCCTCCAAACCACAGTGGTGGTACAGGTACCATCTAATGTCAGGAACAGGAGCAAATACTCGGCCACAGTTTCTGCCAAAGACTGTATGTGACCTCAAATATGGTACGAGGCTTATCTTACCCCCAGTTCCCACATCTTAAAAGAAGGATTTAAAAGATCTCTCTCATGGTTTTGAAAACTAATCCATTACAATTCCCATAGGGCTGGTTCATGACTGATCACCACATTTTGAAAACACCTCCAGGGATTAAACTGGCAACCTTCAGGGCAGGCTGCAAGTTTACCACCTGAACTCAGGAATATTTTCTATCACTAGAATCTTTAATAGCTCCATAATCCATGGCCAAACTCCATATATCAGTACAAACTGCATTTCTTATGCTCTATTCTGGCTAGTAGCTGCAGATGAACATAAATAAGGCAAGGACAGGAAAACTGATAATGAATGTACACTGCCTGATTTTTTTTATTCATTGTTACGGGATGATGACAACCTCCCTGTGGAATGAATTCTGTCTTCTGCTGTGTTTGCCATCTCCCAAGTCGCACGATCTTCCAGTTACCACTGGTACTGGCTTCTTCAAAGTGTTCTTTTTATGTGTAGAAATACCCATTCCTCTCTATCTGTAAAATCTACAGTCTTCAAAGGATCATGGTTATCAGCACTTGTCAGTCTGACTCAGTCTATTCAAACCTGACTTGGTCTGTCTGGATTTACAAGGAACTTCTTGCAAAGAAATTATTTACCCTTGCTCCCCTCCTCTGTTGAGGGAAATGGGATTCTTGTCCATAATTAGAGCTATTGATCTTTGAATTGCAGCATTTCACAGCTCCCTGGACTCAGAAGATATGCCAAATTCTTTTTTCTGCCCCGGAAGAATTCAAGTTTTGTCACTCAGTGCAATCCTAACTAGGACAAACATCAACAACACAAACCTGTAAAGCCTCATGAACCTCCAGGAAAACAGCATGTGTGACTTGCAGGTGTGACGTGGGGGAATTGCCTTGTTTTAATCCAAGACTGTCCATCAATAACTCCCTGGAGTTCTCTAGCAGGGATCCAGGGGTGGTGTCAGGACAGAAGCTCACTCAGCCAGTTCAGTGTTTTCATGGCACAGTGTCCACTTTCCAGGATTGTCCCACTAACATGGCGTGCCCAACAGGAATTCCAGCTCCAGAAAACCAAGGTGGAAGAGCAAGCTTCGCCTCCCAACTTTTGTACAGTGAATAATTTGGCATTAGACAGCTCTTGTTTTACTTAGGAAAGGTAATTGCAGGGATGAAGGGAGACAGAACAGAACCAAAGATACATAGTGAAACCGTAACTCTGAAATTATTATTTAGGCAAACACGCACTTGAAAATGGAATGCAAGTTTTACTTGAATATTATCTCCTGTCTATCTACTAGTTGGAGAGGCTACACTAGCCTTCAAACTGCTGACTGAAAGGGGTCAAAGACAAACCTCTCCAAACTACTGTTATACAGGCAATGCATATTACTCTGGATACCATAAAGCTTGCCTGTATCTGACAAACTGCAGATTTTTCCAAAATAAAACCCCAGATCACACGTACAAATAAACATCTTAAAAGTAAACATTATCTCTTGTTACATTAGAAGAAGTTTTGCATTTGTAGTCAGACCTTCACCAAGGTGCCTTGATTTAATGCTGCATGTGAGGAAAAAGTTTAAAAAGGCAGAATGAAGGTTCAGAAATGGAGCTCTTAAATCCCAGAAATTTAATAGTCTTAAAGTAGACTTAAAATTCCCAGTGGATACATCAGCTACACAGCAGTACAGAGAGATTTATACATTTTGAGGAAATGCTTGAGTCAAGAAATTTTGTCACAGATAGACTTTACCTACTTTACTTAATCCCAGGTAGAGAGTACTCATGTAAATAAAGATTTTACAGTTGCCTCCCTTAAAAACTTGAGTTTCAAATATGGATCAGGAACACAGAACACAAACTAAATGTTGAAAACTCTTTAGGAAAATCTGGTGCTGTAGGTGCCAGCTGTCATATTTTGATGAGGTATGGATAAAGCATCCCAAAATTCATCCAAGTGTCCTGAGTTAGATTTCTCAGCACACAGAAGGTTTTTTTTTTACTTGCACATTTTACCATGGCCCTTTTACTGCCAAGGAGTAGCTATGCTTTTGATAAAATCTAGAACACATGCTAGAGGACAAATACTATTTAACAGCAGTTGTGGTTTGTGTCACACTCATCTAAAGAAAAACACATCTTAAAATTTATTCTCCTTTTATGTACCAATGCAACCCACTGAAATAAGTGGAAATGCTCTGCTTTAGACAAATAGTGTTTTAATGAACTTTCTGTTTTACTTCACTTCACTGGAGTGGCTACTTGGAATACAAACCATTTGGAAATCTGTCTATTCCTACCATGCCTGTGCCTGCCAAGGTTTTTAGCAAGGTACTTTCTCTGAGAATTTATTTATTATATACAGGGAAATCTGACACTGCAGCCAAGAAACATCTCTGGAATCTCAGACGTAATCAGGACAGAAGGGGAGCTGGACGCATCTGAATGGTGTCTACAGGATTATTCATCTGTGCACAGAAGCTCAGGATGAACTTGGCCTGCATTGGGTCCCTGCCAGCCTTGCTGACATTACCAGCTAGAGAGACAAATCTTCAAATGTGCAGGGTTTCATCACCTTTTTTTCCTAAGATTCATCTTATTTTCTCCCTCTTGAGAAAGCCTCTTTCTTCACACAACATACTTAAATGATGCCACGGACTGGAAGGGCTGTAGAACTGCATCTGTGATTTCAGAGCTCACAAGCAGTCATTTGAATGTTCTAGAGCTGAGCAAACTGAGGTATGGCATGAAAGGTAAGTGCCAGTTCTGGGCTTTCCATTGTAAGCAGCTCATAAAACACTTCTATTTGAAGTACAAGCATCATTCTTCAAAGATACTTCCTCCATTTATAGCTGTGCATTTGGAGTATAATCTCCAGCAGCACTTTCATCTGCTTTTTAAACACAAATATCAGTGACTGACTGACTGTATTTTTTTTTCCTTTAAGTGAAGTTTCAGAAAGGAATGATTTGGGCATGATAAATGCTTGATGAACTCATCAGCATTAAGAGCTCTTTGAATGCTATTACTTTTATGGAGAGAAATAATCAAATTTCTTTTCCCTTTGAGATGCACTGATGGCAATACAGCTCTGTAGCATGAAACAATGAACTTCCAATTCCACTTCAGAAATAGCTTTCATGTGTAATATGTACTATTTGGGTAATTTTACTAACAAAGAAAATCATAAAAAGTGGGACAATGCAAACCTAATCAACCCAAATGCCTACAAAATGAAAAGCAAACCTCATTAAAAACCAATAGCAATTTGGTTTGGAGAGAAAATATTCTTAGCTGCCTTGTGTTAGGGAAATTGTTGGCGACATGACACACAGTCATGCAGATGAGCTCCTCGTTATCACCAAATTTTTAAGTACAAACAGGCTTTTTGTGCCTGAGAAATTAGGTGGCAATCAGAATCAGCTGTGTATTCTCATGATTGTCACCAAAGAAACAATCAGATTTCATTTGTCAAATTGGAGGCTCAGAAAACCTGGAAACTGGTCTTGAGGACCCAACTTGGAATGATTAGTCAACCAGTAGAAACGACAAACACAATTCAGAATTAATATAAAACAAGTAAGTACAAACGCCATTCAGAATTAATATTAAAAAATTAAGTATTTTTCTAATAAATTCTTCTACTCTCCATTGTAATAACCCATGGCAAAATGCACTAATAGCATGTTTACAGGGAAACTGGCTAAGCAATTGCTGGAACACTTTGATCTTAAAATTTCCAGATGTTTGTGTGAATGATTCATGCACATAAACATCTCCTGCTAAATACAGTCTTGTCCTCTACAGTCTTCTTGAATAAAAATCAGAAAGCAGAAACTGGTTGGTTAATAGGAAGCTTCCTGTCATCAGACAGGATTTCCTTCACCAGAAGTAACAACCACTATTAATAAAGAATTGAAAGGTGCCCCCAGAGTCTTTATTGTAGTGAGCTTGTTCAAGACATACATATTTTTCAATATTTTCAATTGGCTTGTATTCCATCCAGACAATAGGAATGTGATAGGGAAAATTTTAAAGTAAATTCCAGCAATTTATTATTTAGATGCCTAAGAGCTAATTCGCAAAACCAGAGTTCTTCAGGTTAGATTTACAGTGGTGAACCTAAGGATAAAATAAAAAGCATGCTCTCTCATTTTGGAGTAATTTGTCAAACACAGTGTGCTGATAGGGGACCTGACCTGCAAAGGGAATTGTCAAAACTGTCTGGCCTTCATGTGCTCTGAATATTTCAAATTTCCAGACCTACAGGTTGTTTTAAAAAAGAGAAGAGAGGAGGAAAACAAACACATCACTTTTCTACCATGTGAAATTTTATCCTTATTTAGGTTCTAATTTGAAGAACAGAACTCAGTGTTCTAAGTAACAGAGTAAGAGATGAAAGTGTTAAAAAAACACAAAAAAATCCCATGAAGAATTAACAATGTAATATAAGCTTTGGCTTGACCCAAATTTTGCCAGCCTTGTCAGAGCTGAACTGGAAAATCCTCTTACAGGCTCAGCTTGAGCAGAAGTTATGTTGATTTCACATGTGTTTTTCTTGAGGGGGCCTCATATTCCTCCTTTCCACAAGGTTGGAAATTCACTGCGATGACTTCCAGAGCAGTCATCAAGCTTGGAAGATTTCACTGTAAGTGAAATTCACTCTTACATTAAAAAAAAAAAATCTTCCCTGATAGGAGGATGTTTAAAGTCCTAATCATTGTCAGATGAGAGGTAATAGGTGCTCAGCAAATTCAAAAACAGGCTTCCAGGCTTCTAATTTACCTTTCTCAAGTGAAGGGTAAATTGCCCTGATTTCTTGGCTCTCATCCCCTGTCTGCTTTTTGGTTTGGTTTTTTCCTGAGTAAAGGGTACATTAGACCTAGTTTTGTCTCTGTGAGCTTTATTTCAAGCAAGGTTAGTAAAGGAAAAGGCCATGTTTCCTTGACTAAAAGCTGCCACAGGCAAGACTAGGTGAAGTTTAAGACATGCAAGTCCCTCACCAGGTGTGTTTGGGATATGTTTCAGAGGAGAGACAATAGGAAAGTGAAAAACATGGGAACAAAAATGAAAGGAAGAGAGGAGAAAGGAAAACAAATTAGAGCTCTTCCAGATGTAAAAAAATCCATTAGTAGCTGATTTGCCCTATCGCGCACTAAGCTTGGTTCATTCAGGAGCATTGAAGAGAACTGAAAGAACAGAGAACTGAAGCTTGACATTCCAGCTAGTGAAGAGCATTTCTCACTTCAGAAATAAACTTCTGGGCTCTAATGGAAGAGAGAAAAGGAACACAGAGCAGAGAAGTCAGCTCATTGCTGGAGCTGCTTCCTGCAGCTGACAGAGGATCAACCCAGTTCTTGCGCTTTTCCAGAAAAAGAAACTCAGTATGTACACTTGTGGGGGTAATTCACGCCATGTGTCCTACTTTTGGCATTTCCCATCCTCCCTAGAAAAAGAGTGTCAAGTGTGAACATATTTCCCTTGCCATTTAGCAGAGCTCTTCATCACAGGCTCTATAGCTTATCTTCCATATCACCCAGGAATTACAACATCACTATTGCTTGCAAAATTCCCATATCTCTTGTTTTCATCTAATGCCACAATTGTCTCTCAATTTGCCTATAAATCAGATACTAAAAATTGCCTTTTAGCCTTTGCAAAACATGGCTCACCTGCAAAGCCCTTTGAATCCTCAGCATACAAAAACCCTGATTGTCACCCTGGTGTTCTGTGCCCTAGGTGCAGAAGTGGGCCTTTCACACATCAGCATCATTTTCAGCTTGCTTTTTAACGCATCCAAAACCCTGCAGCTGGACTAATGACAGATCAAATCAATGGAATAATCACAGGAGGGTCTCACACCTGTCTTCTGCTGTATTATATCACCTTCTTAGCTCCTCAGGCAGCATAAATGTGGCACTAGTTGGCCACTATCCTCCATGACTGGACTAATTTCAAATACAGTGTAAACAATTATTCTGCACAGATGTGCAGCAAAATCAACTTAGCAATTTTTTTCTCTTTAGTTTTCAGATAAAGAATAGCAGGCATAGTGTAATAAACTAATTTGATGGGATTCATCAATAACAACACTATTTCATATAGGGCAGAAATAGCTTTTTATGCAGCTTTTTCCCCTATAAATTCAATAGGAATGTATCAAACAGGACAACCTCAAATTTCATTTAGATTTTGCTAGAGGAATCTTAAGGAACAGTGTTTCACAGCAGAGTATAGACACTGCTGCTCCATCAACAGAACCCAACTCCTCTCTTCATCTTTGCAATCTCTGGACTTTCTTTCAGGGATTCTCTATCAAAAAAGAAAAAGACTATTTAGGTAGTGATTATTCCCAATCAAGTAAAAGTTGTGAATTCATCAGTATGCACAGGTCTTAAGCACATACCCTTGTGCACCTAACCAGAAGTTACATGGTGTATTTAAGCCTGCATCCATGGGGGACTAAGAATCACTAAGCCTTAAAACTTTAGTTAATAATCTTTTACACAGATAAAAATCAGGGCTGGGAATTCACACACAGCTTAAAAAGAAGCAAATGATGATTTAACTGAGCTGGTTCCAGAACTTTTCAGAAATACTCATAACCCAGTGAATGCCAAAATTGCAGGTTTTTAATCATATGTATCTGTTCTCATGACAGATGATTGCACATGTGTGGTAGTTTAGGAGAAACACCCTTTTTTGTCTACACCTTAAGACAATATTTGGTTGTGGTGTGGCATGAGCGTTTCTAAGTTAATACAAAAGGTAAAAACCTCTTCTGCTGCATACTAATCAACTGGAAAAATCTGTCCACTAAAACTCCTACTGTCTAGCAGAACTAGGATATCATCCTGGCATCCACCATCCTGGCTTAGTGCATGTTAACATACTGTGCATGTCTACAGTCACCCTTTGAAAAGAAATGTTACTGGATAGAAAGGTATTGAGCTTATCTAAAAAAGCAGTAAGCAAAAATGAGCCATCATGAGATATTCTGTAGTTAGAGATCTGTGGCGCTGCAGCTCTGGAGACCATGTCAGAGGATAATACTGTGGTGGATATTCAGGGAAGAACACACAGAAAGATGAGACCCAGCAAAGAAGAGACAGACAGATGACAGTGCCATCCCCAGCCAAAAGCCTTCTAAATTTAAAACGTTATTTTTAAACATGATATGAAAAGCTATTCACTGATATAATTTCTCTGTCTTCTATATATTCAGATGAGATTCTCCGAAGTACTTGATATTTGTGATTCAGTAATAAATAAAAAAAATAACAAATAAGACAACACCCTTATGAAAGTTTGCTATTTCAAAGCTGAGACTAAAATAAAATCCTTCTTACTGCAGGAAATTACGATGTCTGAAACATCAAGGGACCCTACAGAGTGGAAGGATCCCAGGGTTTCTGTTCTGCCTTCTCCTTGCTTTAGCAATAACTACTTGCATTCAAAGGTACTAGAGGGCAGTTTGGGAAAGAAATGGTGGTTACATGGAAAGCTAGCAAAGCCAAAAGAACACTTACCATAAAATTCTGAAGGAAATAAATCAAGCTTAACTTTCATGCTATTGTGTGAATACATATATGTGTGTGTATATAAATACATATATGCTTTGAGTGTGTAATTCTAAAAGAACTGGGGGAGGGAAGACACTTGAAATACATTTAATCCTAAAAGTTTGCTTATATAAAGCGACAAGATGTCCAGTGTTTATTTACTGAAGTTTCTTTCACTGGCATTCTTAATGTTTGCTTTTTAAATTTTAAAATCCTGTGCCTTGTTTCTATTCATTCTTCAGCCTAACCTTCCTAAAATGACCAAGCTGATATTGTGATTAATGAGCTAATTATTTTCATCTGAGACATGGAACAAAACAGATAGCCTAATCCCCTCCAATCTACTTATTTAATAAATAGTGCCCCCGCCTCCTTTTTTTACCCATTGAAAGTTTATGATGGATTTCCTATGCAACTCATTCCCTAAATTAACAGGATCTGAACAGGGCAGGCTAAAAATGTAGCATTTTAATTACCTTTGCTATTAAAGCAAGATGTAAATACAACGTTACTAATCTGAAGTCAGAAACGCTCAGAAGGGAGGCTGACAGGAGTGCAAAAAGAAAACATGCACTTGAAAACAGTCACCCTCCCTACAACACTAAGTGAAGCTTTCTTCCCTTGTCTTCCTAGGCACAATTTCATCATTTATTCCAAAAAATGTCCTTAAAGTATATAAGCAAGGTACAGTTACAACAAAAGAACATGAAAATTCTTTTTTTATAAATTAATTCTAAGCCATGTGGGTGGACTGTACATCTGTAGAAGGAAGGAAAAAAAAAAAAACAACCAACAACTCTGTGGGAAAAGCTTTCTCCATCCAAGGAGCACCACAGTTAAACAAATAAATACTGGAAAGGCATCAAGGGAAATTCATTATATTATACTCCAGAGACAATTTAATAGCAATAATGGAAACTGTACAAGGACCATGACTTCTAAACTACAGGTCTTGAGAATCTCCTGCCTCCTTGAACAGCTGCCAAACACCCGGTCCTCATCCAGCTATGGAACTTTTGGCAATTTGGTGTCTGCCAGTGCTTGCTGCAAAGAACTCCACTGCTGATGGGTGCAGACAGCAGCACAGACAGCTCTGAGCCTACCTGTGATAAGACAGTTTGATATGCAAAGTAAACACGTTGCTTTCCTTTAGCGTTTCTCTTTCTTCAGGCTAGGAGTTTCATTTTCTTTTTGACAGCTTATGAAAGACAGGAGAGAGAGGCACCTTCAAGGAAGCAAAGATAACAATATGCAACTCCCAGTTTGAAAAAAATTGATTTATTTTACTCTGTGTACTGCTCTACCAGGTCCTCAGCAAAACACCCTCAAATAATGATGATGATAACCCAGGAACCCTGTCCTGCAGAATTCCATTTGATGATTTAGTTCTGTGCTCCTGTGGTGCCTTCCACTGGAAGATTTCCCTTTCCTCTATGACCTAATCACCAATATACCTGACAAGAATCAGCTTGACAAATACCCAAAAAAACCCAAACTCAAAAACACAGCTCAACCAAAAAAACCAACAAAGGGCAGATTATGAAAATACCTTGCCCAAGGTCACTCATCAAGTCTGTCAGAGTTAATAACAGAGTCAGACTCAGCCTGAACTCCAGACAGACACAAAACTTCTTTTCCTCATGCATCTAGTTCAGAGGATCCATAATCTGTTTGAGAAGCCAGTGCTACAGTTTGCACCATGGCACAGATGGGAGACCAACATATTGAACAGTCCCAGGTCCCTCAGCAGAGCGGATGCAAACCACACAGGGCACCAGCTCTAGGGTACAGATATACAAAGACAGTGCTTTCCTCATCTGTTTCAGAATGCAACAAATAATTTTTCCCTGTTCAGTGCTGCAGATTGATTGGACAGCAAATTAAAACAGTCAACACCATTCTGTGAGCCCCAAATCAATTCCATGCCCGTCTAGGTGGGGATACAGATGCTTGGCCCAGCAGTCAATCTCTTACTGGTCTGAATAAACACAGATTCTAGAAAGTACTTCGAGTTTTAAGACTTTTGGTTGATAATTGCATTTGGATTGTGCATCAGCCTATGAAGTGTGAAGAATGCAAAGTTACTGAAACATGTTTTAGAAAACCTGTATCTTACAGGAATATTTTTGCTACTGACACATACGACGCATTTTTTTATGATGGATTTCATATCCAATTCATTCCCTGAATTTATATGAATATATTAAAATATGGAACTTATGTTTGATGTGTCCTGTTTTATTCTTGGCATGTTATGAGAGCCCACTATCCTCCGACCCTGATCTCATACCAGTGGCTATGTGATCCCTAA
Organism: Struthidea cinerea; assembly: GCA_013397865.1. Lineage (NCBI taxonomy): Eukaryota > Metazoa > Chordata > Aves > Passeriformes > Corcoracidae > Struthidea > Struthidea cinerea. The sequence goes on from VZTI01003267.1 coordinate 2,069,619, forward strand.
GCAAAGCTTCGTAACGGTATTTAAGGAATTCTGTCAATTAATAGTTTTCTTGGTCAATTAATAATCAAGATCCTCCATATGCTACAGGCCAGCCTGTCTTATTGGTGTTTACATTTGTCAGTATATAAACAGTCATATTTCTTCATAAAAGCTTGAGAAGCAAAAATATTTTATACAGAAAAAAAGAAGATTCTGAAAAGCACACACAGAGATGAGAACAGTACCAAGGCACTCAAATATCTCCAGTGCTGAATGCAGAAGAAAAGAACTTGCTACAAAATACTAAAATATAAAGGAAAATCCTCATAATCTTTCAAGAAGTTTTTTTTTGATCTTCAGCTGAAAGCAATTCAACTGTTCTTTCTGATGAACTGCAAAATCCTATAGCTGAAGTCAGTCATGCATAGTCTTTAGGAAATGAGAAAAGAATAGTTTGAACTTTGGAACTCCATACAGAAATTAGAAGAAAACTCATCTTAATGGAAAGTTACTTTTCAGGATGATTCTGCGCTCTAAATTAATGCTGACTTTTGAAGAGTCCTGGAGAAACCTGTGCCATTTCAGCAAGCACTAATTGATATTTACAGAGTGCTGCTAAGTGGGGTTATCACCATTTTAAACAGCTCCAAAAGTCAGACAGATTAAGCACAAATTGAGGAAACCTTCTCTTCAGTACCTCTTTCTTGATGTAAGTGAAGTTAAGGCTCTGAAATTGCTTCATTTTAAGAACTACAAAAATAAGAAAAATATTAGTAACTCTACACTACCACCAATACTGAAAACTGTCCTGGATTTGAGGAAAACTCAAGACAGTCTGCACCAGGCTGTCACAGACCACATTTTAAAGGTTCCTTCATTCTCAGTCTTTCCACAAAACTTCAGCATTTATGACCTACCCCAAACGTGGAAATTGAAGTGACCAAATTGTCAAAAGAAAATCTGACGTCATTAGCAATTACTGAAAATTTTAACCACAGCTTTTAAATAAATAGGGCACTCCATTACAGTTTGCTAAAATGCTAATAGATGTAAGCCCTTTTCTTCACCCTTCCCTCTCACCTCCTGAACTCCTTGACATGCACTAGCTGAACAAGTATTATTTTAAATCTCTTATTTTCTCTGTTCAGAATCTTCATATTTTAGCACTTTTCCAGTACTCAGAAAGAGCAACCATTTTGTTCTCAGCCATTAAAGCTCTAATAACACTGCTTGTGTTTTATTTGAAAGAACAAAACACAAATCAACAGTACCAAGAAAACAAAAAGAAACCAAACAAAAAACCCCAACAAAACCCAAGAACTCAACCCAAATCAAACCCCCTGAATTCTGAATTTCCACACTCGATGACAAATGGAAAACCTGCGAACACATTCTGGTGACAAGGATAGAATTTTAACACAGAATATGGCTTAAGATAGAGGTAGGACAAAACGTATGGGTGATTGATTCTGAGCTGCATGAAAAGAAAAGAAAAATATTAGTAGCTGCCCAATAGACTTAAGAGTTTGATATAACATCACTGCTTTGGTATTAACAAGAGAAAAAAATACATAATCACTGAGGCAGTACAGAATTTTCTTCCAAATCTGCCTTTCTGTATTAGAAGAGGAGAAAACACTCAGATCTTGAATGTATGGTTGATAGGCAGAGACAAATGACAGCTAATGTATCTTTTGAAATTAAGTCCCAAAAATAGAGAACTTAATTCTGCTGCGAGGTAGTATAGAGTATTTAATTTGTTGTAAAACAGGGCCCTTGCATGCCAGCTTATTATCTGAGATGTGCCAGTCATGGCAGCCCAGTCTTCCCAGGAGCTTGAGCTACAAGCTCAGATCTTCAAAACCTGTTACATTCCTTATTTATGAACTGATACACTTTGATCAGCCAAGCCAGTCACTCTTTTCTCCTCTCTATTTTCATCTTTCATCAAACTCTTGATAAAATTTCATTTCAGACAGGTCTATAGAGTGATGTAATACTCCGAGCAATTCACTAAAGATTATTTTCTATGTTAATTTCAGAAACAGATAAAAATCAAATATACCCCATCCTTGAATTTTCCTGACAGTCCCTCTCTTCTTGCACCACGGTACAACCACACTCTATAAAGATTAAACTCAATAACACATCCTCACACCCACTGGGAGAAAACATTCCTCATCTTTCAATAGAATAAGACTACACAGTAAATGGCATAAGCAAATTCAATACATATTATAGGCAGACAAATTTAGCTGCACATTCAGGTACTTTTCTTGAGAAGAGTAGTAGAAGGCTTTTGTAAGCAGTTGGCAGATTTTCTATTTAATTTACTGATTCACAGGGGATGGGGTTAACTAACAGCGTGACTGAGGCTTTGATCAGGTGGCAATCAATACTGCAATCAAAAGCAGAATATACAGAACACAGAAAGAGTATGAGGTGCACAGCCAAGTGCAGTCATTGCAAAACCCTCTGCATCACACATGGAGGAAGCAGGGTGCTCTGTAAGGCTCCGGGGATTTTTAAATTATAATACTGCCATGTTCCTTAGATAAAGAAAATTAGAAACTGTGGCATTAAGTTTATTTCAGAGGCAAGGGGCTGAGAGAAACTTTTCTTTTCCTAAAACCTTCCCAAGTTAGAGGCAGCAACTGTGGATACCCATGTCTCAAAGACTAAAAATGGACATTTTTTGGTGGTTGTCCATTTCTGAATAACAGTAGCACAAAAAGTCCAGTTTTAACAAGAAAACTGCTCAGTTATTCTACTCATATTCAGAGATAAGGGAGTACAAAAGAGATGTGAACTGTAGTTGCTTCTGTCTGTTGCTGCTGAGCTCTGTACAGGTCTTAGTGCCTGACAGAAATTATTAACAGAAAAGCCTTTCAATTTTGAAAAGAAATGCTGTGGATCTCAGCAGTGAATTTTTAAGCTTCCAGCATTGCCAGTGTTTTAAGGAGGGGGAGGGACAGAAAGAGGAAGAAAAGAAGTCTTAGTTTTGTCTCCTGAAATTGGAAGACCTTTTCTTTCCCAGCTATATTTGTGAGGGGATAAGTAGGTTAGAGATGTTTTGTGCTCTTTACCTCAGTGCAGCTTCTGGGAAAGTAGGCACTGGCCCAAGAAAAATCAAGGTAAGTCCATTTTCCCTTCTTATATACTGACAGACATTCTTATGGTCCTCATTTCCCTTTTAAGTGTTGTAAAATTAAATAACAAAAATCCACAACTGCATAAGAAAACTTTATCTAAACTACCACAGCCGCTGATTAGACTGCCAGAGTGTGAATGTTATTAAAGTATAGACAAGGCATGACCCTGTTCATTACTTAAGTTGGCAGTTTTAACTGTAGTGTCAGAATTTAAAGTGTATTTTTGTGGTTTAACCCCAGCTGGAAACCAAGCCCCACACAGCTGCTCACTCACTCCCCTCACAGTGGGATGGGAGAGAGAATCAAAAGTGAGTAAACTCATGGGTTGAGATAGAGATGGTTTAATTGGTGAAGCAAGAACAGTGCACTCGATCAAAGGAAAACAAGGAATTCATGCCCAACTTCCCATGGGCAACCATCTCCATCACAGAACAGTGACTTGGTAAATCAAACACCATCACTCTGAGCATCCCCTGTCTGACTTACACCTTCTTCCCCCAGCTTTATACACTGAGCATGACCCCACGTGGTGTGGGACATCCCTTGGGTCAGTGGGGTCAGCTGTTCCAGCCTTCTCCCAACCTCCTGTGCACCCCAGTCTCCTCGCAGATGAGGTGGGGTGAGAGGCACAAAAAGCCTTGATACTGCTCAGCAGCAACCAAAATATCCCTGTGCTACCAATTCTGTTTTCACTGCAAATCCAAAACACAGCCAAGTGCCAGCTACTGTGAAGAGAAGTAACTCCATCCCAGCCAAAACCAGCAAGAGTTCATTTTCCTTCTACGGATGATGGGCCTGTCAAAATCTTCAATCAAGGCTCAGTTGTTACAGTCCTACAAGCCTTAGCTGCTGGAGCTGTTCCAGCTCTAAAAATTGAAATTCATTGCTGATGTGCTACAGCAGAGTAAGTCAATACACCATCCGCTTCAGTGCCTCATTTCCTCATTAGAGATGCTCCACAGAAAGCGAGCTTTCCTTCTGTCACACCCAAATACACACTACATTGGACTGGAAGGATACACATTGCACAGGAACGTGGCCCTTAGGCTGACCAGAAGTACGCAATGGAGACCCAGTACGTAGATTAAGGCACGAATTTTGGCTTATAGAGTGTGGTGTTACAAGAAAAATGAAGAACATTGGCAATGCCAAAGCTTCTATACTACCTGAAGTCAGACTGAAGAGTCCACAGACTAAGCTGAATATACCTGTGCCGAGTTTGCACCTAGCTCAAGCTTTTGTTGTTTGACCTCCTTTTTAGTCTTGTTGGAAATCTATTACTCCATTAAAATGAATAAATAACAATTTTTGAACTTAAATCAAACTGTTCACTTGACTACAAATCTCAGTACTCAGACTCTAAGGTGTAGATGCTAAAAACCTAGAAGCAGAGAAATTCTTTAGCTTTTTCTCAATATTCTGTGAGAGCATTGCTTGCACAGGCAGACTAGATGAAAACAGTGAAGATGGTTTTGTAAACTAATTCTTTATCTTTGCACCTGGAGTCTGCTGTGCAAAGTTGTTATGGTATACTGAAGAAATATTTTCAAATGGGTGTTGTATAGCCTCCACCAATCATTCTAAGAGGCGGTTGATCAAGACACCAATAGTACCATGCTACTCTTGCAAACTAAGTTATATAAACCGATTTACAATTAATTAAATAGCTATTTTTTTCCTGAACCTAGATTGTGTCGTTTCTCGCCATTCTCAGTACGACAGCAACACTAAAGGTTGGCTAGAAAATTCAGTGCTTGAAATCCAGCCTTTTCCTAGACGTTTAAGAAGTCACCATCAGCATAGGTACAGAACTGCAGAGGAATACCTGGTTCAAAAAACCCAACATATATGGCTCATGTTTACAAAACCAATTTCTCATATTCTATTTAAAGTTCTGAAGAGAAAGGAAATAACTTTTGCCACATCAAGGTGTAAACCCTATTTTAGTGTATTTATTGAAATTGATGCTATGCTTCAGGAAAAAGCACCCCTTTGCCATATATTTAGGCCATAGTTCTTCCCTGACAGTTTCCACCACAGGTTTCTCTGCCTTCTTCACTTTTGAAGTTTCTAGACACAGTTCTACGGTATCATCACAGGATATTTAAACAGTGCCTTGTTGTATTAAAACTAGAATTTACATTAGCATAAGGAATCAGAAGAATCTCCAGAATATTTTCTTATGTCACACCATGACTTTTATTATTTTTTAAATAAAATTACAAACCAAAAAACCCCTTAATCATACACTGCCATGCCAACCAAGGCAGAGTTTCAAAGCTGTAAAAATAGAACAGGCACCAAGCTGTTTTCCCAAGCTGTAATTGAAAGCCAGCTTGGCAGGAAGCTATGTTCTACTGGAACATGACAGTTCACACTACTTGTTTAATCTTTGTCATCACCAATACAAGTCTGCATCACACAGCTGGGGACTTCTGGAGGGATCTGTGGTGCTTCTGCCACTGGATGTGCCTTACACCATCAAGATCACAAAAGGAAACCTGCAATTTCCTTCTGAAGTAGCTTGGACTACTGATGCCTCCAAACAAAAGTGTGACGTTTTGGTTGGGGAGGGTGGTGGATTGGGTGGGTTGGAGGATTTTTAATGCTTCAGGAATTGTTATTCACAGCTTACTGCAAGAGTCAAATAAAACCCAGATCCCAACTCAGTAACCAATTGGGTTAATAAATCAAACAGCTGCAACTCTGTATAACAGCATAAACATGACAAGATCAAACACTCACTGTGTGTTACTGCACGTCTTTAAGGACATGCAGTAACACGTCCTTAAAGTAACAGTGACTAAAAGATTTGCTGCTCAGGTAAGACTGGAACCAAAATTCACTAAAAGCAGTTGAGCTCTGGACACCTGCTGTCATTGAGCTGATAATGCTTCCAGTGAAGAACAAAAAACAAGCCATCTGACAGCTATGTTTAACAAAAAGAAAATGTACAGCAGCCAAGGTGAAAATAATGTGCATTTTAACAATTTATAAACAGGACATTAATCTTTTCATTTAGCTTACTGCATGCACTTCTAGAGGGGAACCCATCTGCTGTATTTTATAAGCACACCTTAGAGTGAAATGAATTATGCTTTGCAGTCGATCAAGAAAAGTAGATATAAGCAAGGAAGTCAAAAAAATGACTTAAGTGACTACATGTGAACCAAGGAACACCATTCATTGCTACCATTGTGGTAACCCATTCCTAAACCACAGCTTGTCCTTTACTAACTCTGCACAGCACAAGAAAACACCACATGTAAAAGACACCACTATAAACTGTCAGGAGTTTCACTCTAAAACATAAACAAGCAATGGATCTCAGTTCCACTGACAGTTTAATTTTCCTCTCTTTCAGTCTGAGGAAATTATAATTTCAACCTCTCACATCACATCTGGGGCAGCTTTTTGACCTTGCAAGCACACTTGCCATCGTTTTGAAAATATAAAACGAAGCGAAATTTGTCTCAATCACATGCAACAGACCTATTCTGTTCAGTGTAGGTTTGATGTGTCCCGAATAAGTGACATCACCCCAAAATCATAATAGTGATCACTACAGAAACTGAGGTTTCACAAATTGAGTTTGTTCCCAGGACATGCTGAGCACATGCATCGATGCCTCTTGTCAGTGCCTTATTCCAGCCCCTGGTTCTGAAGTGCTGATGTATCATTAATTAAACCAATTTCTTACATAAACTGAAGAGACAAGGGTTCTGAGAAATCAGTTCCACATACAGATCCATCACACTGACACCTGGGCCTAACTTTGCAGTTCTGGGCAGGGGACTCTGGGGCACAAGACACCACTGCAGAAGAAAAAGGAGTCTAATTCTGGTCATATGCCAGCCCAAAGAAACGATAACTCAATTCTCAATGCCGATAGCATTACAACTAGCCTGAAGTTTGCTGCCACAACTCCAAAATATATTTGAATTAACGTGACATTTTAGGAGTGTTTTTTGTTGGGGTGCTTTGTTGTTTTGTTTGGGATTTTTTGTTATGTTTTGTTTGTTCATTTTAATTCTATTTGTTAAGTAGGAAAATGCTGAGATCCTCCAAACTCAGGGCACTTAGAAATGATAGGTTGTCTACACAGCAACAGCATTTTCTTTGCTCCCTCAGGACTTCTGTGTGTCCAGCTGACCCTGCTTCCCTTTCCTGAACTGCAGCTCTGCACCCCAGAGTATGCTGACCTAAATGCAAACCCTTTCTCCTCAACTCTGTCCAGTCAGCTACTTCCCTCTGGAGACAAAGGCCTCCACAACAAAAAGATGTTCTCACTGCACTGTGCAGAAGGTGAAGGTCTCCACTGAGCAAATCACCAGTTGAGCTTGCATTATACACATACACACTCACACATAGGTAGGGGAACTATGTCGTTTCACAATCCTGACAATTTAACAGAACTGAATCCCAGTAAAGATATATGCCACAGCCCACACAGGGTTTTCCTTTCCCACTATTTCTAATAAAACATTTTCAAATTGGAGAACATGCTCATGTTGAGCTACATATCATTTTCAACTGTTGGCTTCATTCATTTGAATTCCTACTATATTTGATTTTAAGTACATATACTTCAAATGCAGCTCCTCACTATGGATATCAAATGCTCCAATAGAAAGTTCCAAGTGCTATACATCAGCAGTTTATTTCCCCCTATTTAAGAGCAGTAAAGCCATTGCAGTATTTTTGGTTGGTGTTAAGTATGCAGCATTATAATCTGTTCACAAATGCCATGCAGGGTAGTCAGAGAAAAGGTATTGATGAACTTGGGAAATACCAGCCCGCCTTCAGGGTATGAAACACAGCTCTTGTCACACTGACTATCAAATTAGTGAGCACATGTTCTTCCTTCCCTAGAATGACTGTCTTCTCATTCTAACTTTTACAGCTTATTGGACCACATCAACTCCATGGTTCAATTTTTTCTTTTTTTTTTTAAAAGACCCCAAACTCTTCCCATGGTATTTTCAATTCATTTTTTCTTAGCTCTGATTGGTATTATAATACATATTTAATTATGTTTTCCTGCTAGACTCCCAAAACATGAAGTTAAGAAAGAAGAGGTAGATCCCAGCTGTGCTTTTGGAATGCAAATAGCGACAATCTACCTCTGTAGAGTTATCAATAATTAATACCCAGTTACATTCCACTACGGATGCTGTAACAGATGGAACAGAAAAATCTTCATGCCACTTTCTGGGAGGGAGGGAAAAGACTGTAACAAGCTATTTCATCCATGTGGTTTTGCCCCACATCTTTATACATTTCATTTCCTCGTTCTCACCTGCTACCCTGCTATTTTGACAACAGGTGCTACTTTTAGTAAGTATAGGAAGACTGTATGATACAATCTCGATATTCTTTTAAAATTAGCTGAGTCTCTGGAGTTGATACTTAATTTGCACTATTTTTGCCTGTTTGCTGTCCCTAGCAATCCTTGCAGTGTGTTCCTTCCTGAAGCATGTTGAGCTCTGGAAATGTAAAGGCTTTTTCATGCCAGAGTCAGCTGGTCTTACTTGCACTTCTCACACACTCTCTCTTGTGTTTAGAAAAAGAAAGTTAACAAAGAAACAATAATCAAAACAACTCACAAAACAATCCTTCTTTTTTTTTCTTTAACCTATAGGCTGAGCATCTGTTGTCTCAGAACTCATTCCACATTAGCTTCTACTGTCTTTAACTACAGTCACTAAATTGGACTAAAACCCTTCTATCTAATAATTAACCAAATGACCAAAATATCACCATAACACTATTAAAGCAAGAATAATATTCCAGTTCAAGAATTAAAAGTTTATGAATTCTCCAGCCGTAAAAATGTTAATTCAGCCTGTGTAAAGAAACTACAAAATACTTTTCCCCTTATCAGGGCAGGCCTTATGTTGTTAAAAAGCTTTAATCTGTTGCAGGTTTGTATCTTCAAGCTTTTTCATTCCTAACTACAACTACATGTGTCAGCGAGTCAGTGGGACTGCATGCAGAGTTCAGAAGCTCATGAAAATTTAACTCCTTCAAGTTAAATAGTAAACAGAAACCTTTGGCTAAAAGCCTTCATTTTTAGCAGAAAAGCAGGAGTTAGAGTTCTTGTTCTTAAAAACCCACTTCCATCCCCTTTCTTCTAACTCTTCAAATCCAAAGCCCCAGCCATATAAACAGTAGTGTTTGATGACTTCACATCTCTTGCTGGCATTCCTGATAGATCATGGCTGAACTGGATTTAAGTGCGTGACACTGCAAGAGATGAAGTGAGAAGAATTTATGCGGTCTTTGCAAATACTGACATATACCTTAACTCAAAAATAACCAAGAAAACTGATACCTAGATTCTAAAAGACGTGCACTTTTAGAAATGCTATAAGGTATTCACAATTACCATTTTCCTGTTATGTTCTTGTGAAATAACAGTGATTCCTGTAATACATTTCCCCTTCTTTCTGGCTGTCAGGAGAGCTGCAGATTAGACAGACCAACTCTTTCTAGTCAGGGCATTAGGACTCAGGGATAAGTAGTTCACTACTGCTCAAAGGCACTCCAGGACATTTTCTCTCGTCTCCCACCATCCAAATAGACATGCTCAAAAAAAATTGCTTCAGGTGAAGCTTAACGTTTCTAGAAGTTTCTTCTGACTTAAAGAAAAACCCTGCCTCTCCTGAGCCTTGCTTAGCAATTTAGATCTGTTAGGTAGGCTTAGAGCACTGCTAAAACAGGATTCAAGGAGAAAAACCTCAAGTTTAACACTACCTTGAGCAGTTTTTATCTTTACTGACTTAAAAGAACCTATCTGATGACAGTGGGAGCATCATTTGCTCCACTGAATAAACTGTCAAATTCAAAACAGCAACAGACAGTAGAGCTGGCTATAGCCAACATAAAAACAAAACCCCTGTGGCAGCACTAAAATTTAAGGACTGATTCAGTCACATCTAGAGGTAATGGGAAAACTAATGAGTTGGAGCTTTGGACCCATTCACTTTCAGTGTAATTCAGGCTGTACCTTTAATTAAATGAGAGACTAGACTCTAAGCACTACTTAGAAACTACTGAAAAAGAAGACGGGGAGAGATGAAGCCTCTTTTCCCCCTTCCCCATTCCTTTTTATGTTCTCACATCTGGCAAAACTAATCTCCTAGCTGCTTGGAGCAAAAATTCTGCTGTTGTTGCTTTTTAGGAGTTTTCTGATGATCTCTCAATGGGAAACTGAGCAAAGTCAATCAAAATGAAAAGAAAGATGATTCCCTTAATATCTTTTTCTCTATGTTTAGTTACTCCTTGCACCTTCTCACAAGGGGTTAAACTAGGCTGGCTTATACCAAAGGCCTCACAATCCACAGCTCTTTGACATAGAATTTGAAAAACAGGTCTAGTAAAGCTCAGAAAAGCAGACCGTTCTTTTAAAAAATGAAGCTTGAAAAAGATCTGCTCCTTAAATCCCAGTCTTCAATGCAAGATGGAGAGCTGAAGGGACTAAGTGCATGTTTGTGTTTAATTAAGGCAATCTCTACCTTTAAGAACAACAGGAGAGTGTTGTTTTCATTACATGTCTCGTGCAAACCTAACCTTTAGACAGGGGCCTCTAAAAACATCCTAATAACTACAGCATATTTAAGAATTTTGATCTGTTCAGAGAAGTTTGTGACGTACAGAATTCTAAGCATATACTCTGAGCTGTAATCTTAAAAGATTATGAGCCCATCCTTTTACCAGCAATGGGGCTCACCAGCTGAAGAGTTTATTTCAAGACCTCTGCCAGAGTGAGTGATAGTCAACAATTTCTCTTGTGCAACCTGAATATACTATTCCCTATTTCATTTCCTATTTGTATCCCTTACTCCAAAGGATGCTTTTAGGACCAATAATATATTGCTTGTTTTCTGTGAACGGGAAGCACAGAGCACAGTGTTCTCTAGGCGTTAATAAGACACTGATAACATGAGTCAGTGGTACAACTTGATACCCATCAAAGGGAGAGATGCAAAGTTGTGCTTTCTCTCTGTAGAATCATTCATGTGGAGGGGGAAAAAAAAACCCAAAAAATAAACCAATGTGTTTTTCTGCTGACTGGAGAACTCATCACAAAATACTTGTCCAGTCAGATGTTGAAGAAAATTCAGATATGAGATACTCCTGTTGCTAAAAGCAAAACTGAAACTAATGAATCTAAAGCACCTAAGCAATGAAACAGTTGGATAAAAAATACAATGTAATCGCTTCCAGGATTATTTTAGCTTCACTATGTTTGCAAATAAACACAATCATTACTGTGGAATATTGAAGAAGCTATCAGACGATCAACAGACGCTTCAATAGTTGAGAGTCAATTTGACAGCTCAATTACCTGAGAAAAACTGACTTGACCATTACTAAACACATTTAAATCCTGAAAGTTCATATTTACAAACCAGCAAAGAGAAGCTTAGACTCTTGCCACCATTTCAGCCCTAAAAGCTTCTAACATAAAATCATACTAAAGGGAAAACAAAAGCTACTCAGTACTCTTTAAAACAATAACATGAGTACAAAATTAAAGCAGTAAGTCTTGTCTGTATAAGGCTTTGTGTATCTGCACACATTAACTAAAACATTTTAAGCTGCATTCTGAACAGTTGCCTGCAAATGTTCTTTCAGAAATCACCTGGGATGCTGCTCTGCAAGATGAATAGTCTGATTCACTGAATTAAAAGAAAGAGATACCCTTGAGTCATGGTAGCTGAGTCATTGGGTAGTTATGTTTCTATCTAAAACAATTTTTTAATCACTTGAAGATACTCAAAATAGTAAGGATGTCGAAGGAAAAGGGAAAAGATTAATTCAGAAATGCAGGTCTTCCTTTTACAGAGATCCCCTAGCCACAAGGGGACACATGAGAAAAAGAGTTATATAGATGTCAGATTTTGTGAGCAGGAGATGTATAGAAATAGAGTGCTTCCCCAATATTTCTGCTGGACAACAAGTTTTTAAGCCTTGATCAACTACTGTTCCTGATACTTTTCACTGTATTTTATTTATTTGGCTGCCTATACACAGCCATAATTCTTTTCATCATTACTGTAACAACATCACTGCTGGTATTCAATTGAGTTTTTAAGGATTCTAGGGCAATTCATGCTACTTTGTGGGTATAATTAATTTAGAGTTCTCAAAATAGGATAAAAAAAAAGGAAGAGAGCAACCAGCCTGTTCTTCCTGACTCCAGCTTTGTCAGTCTTCCATCTGCCTTCACTGCACAGTAAAAACTATCCTTATTCTCAGGTGTTTTACACACTTTTAATAGAGAACTAGCTTTATAACCTGCTACAGCTCTGAACAGAATGAGAGAACTGCAAATGGTCATCTACTGATTTCAGCACTGAAAATATTCCACCTAGAATTTAAAATTCATCTTGTAATAACCCCTCCAAACAGTAGAAATATTCTAAATCAAAATTAATGCTATACAGTTAGAGACGAACAACAGAGATGCATAGAAATCTGATTCACTTCTTTCATCCCTTTTTTATAGGGAGGTCCATTCTTCTGAGAAGCTGAAGTAGAGATGTTACAGTTTTAACTGTTTCCAGAGCATTTATTGTGTTCCCTCTGGTAGTCCAGCAACCTTCTTTTTTCTGATACTTCTCCTCCTCACTTCTTTCCTTCCCTAAAGGATCACAGCTTGTCCTCTACCCCAACAAGAACAACAAAACCCAATCAAACACAAAAATCCATAATCAGACAAAGAAAAAAGGCTGGGCTTATTCTGAATCACTTACTAAACTGATTAGTCTAGAGCATTTTTTCCACCATCTTTTTCACCTTCACTTTTCCCCCAGCTATATAAAAAAAAACCACACAAAACAAACAAAACCAAATCCAATAAAACCCCAAACCAACAAACACATACACCTCCACCAACCACTTCTGTGCTCAAATCTCGGCTGAAGATATTTATCCATGAGTTGTGTCTGTTTAATTTGGATTGTAGACTCTAAGAGGCAAGGATATTATCTTATCTAGTTCTTATAAGCTCCATACTCTTATACTATTCATTCTTCTTATAGTATTACTCATAAAATTTTACAACTGCATGACTAAAAGGAGAGAAATATCTAAATTTCCCTGAAGTTCAAGTCAATTTGGCACTGAATGCCCATTTCTCCATTGAAACAAGTAAGGTATTCTGCAAATATAGATTCAGCGCTCAATTCAGCTAAAAGACACACTTTCTCCTTGGGTTACTCTTTCATTGCCACTTAGTGATATTAAACAGCTACGTTTTGTCCAGCTATTTCATAGCCTCAAACTTGCATACACGAAGAGATTTGCAGAGTTATACAAGCATAGGGGGGCCTCAAATACGTGACTCAGAGGGCTCATAGGTTATGTTGAAATTATATTTCTTTTGGCAAGCTTTTGCTCCAGGAGTACACACCAGGTGAAACGCAGTACTTTTCCCGTAGTCTCTTCATAGTTTTGGAGGGATCCATTTGTTTTTCCTGTTTTTCTAGGAGGACTAATCTTATTTCCTCACCCACATTAATTCCTATTACTTCTCCACTACTGTGCTGTTGCAAAAGTATTTCCATTTGCAGTTACATACCATTGCTAATGACATTCTTTATGCTCTGCTATATAGAACTTCTGAAGAAATATTTGGAAGTTATTTTAAATTGATATATCAATATTTCTTCTTTAGAGATTTTGCTTTCCCCTTTGAAAGATTTAATCCTCTTCACAGCAACACAAATTCAGACTTTGATGCCAAAATGGGTTTAAGTAGCTGTTCTGCTAAGCAGGATGTAGAGTTTCTTCAAGTGATTCTCATATCCAATCCTTAACTTTAAGGCAAACAAAAGCTTGTCTTCCAGAAAACCGCATTTTTGTAATCTTAAGAAAAAAACACAATGCCAATCTGCAATGAGTTACTGACCTGCATGAGCCATTTTCTGGCTTCCTAATTCACTTGAAAACCCAGCAAAAAAGCCCACATCTCTCAAGGGAAGCAGAGTTTGCATCTGAATTATTTTTCCAGGCACTTAAAGAGATAAATCAAGAATTTAAAAGAAATTGAGCCAGTGAGTATTTCCCAGCAGTCTGCTTGAACTCTGCTCTGCAGGTTTATATAACTTCTTGCTTTCAGACACAAGGATAATAAGAAATCCCCCAAAGGAAGTCCCTCATGAACATCCCAGAGAAAAATCACAGATATCATTATCCAGGGAAAGAGAACTGAAGTCACATGAGATATAATTATTGAGGTTTTCTCACAATTACATATGTAACTGTAACTTATATTCAGTAAAATGAGTTTTTCAAGATCTTTTAAGTAGTGCATAAACAACAATATTTCCAACAGTGGGAGCCATCCCAGCAATAAGACAAATTCTTTGTTTCAGAAAATACATTGCAGGTTTAGTAGAAATGTTTTGAGTTCACAGGGAAAATCATAAAGTTTTCAGCCCAAAAATTAATCTAATTTTTGAAACTTGAAGTGAGATTCTGTATGATGTCTGTCTCAGGGAGCCTTTGAAAGACTTTACTGAGATAACAGTGAATTTAAAAGGACATCAGTATCATCTTGCATTGGAAGAGAAGGGATTTTTTTAAATTTAAACTAAAGGATTTGTGAAGCTGGAAAAGTGCTCATGGTTCTTATTTTTATTTGTTTAATGACTTGTTCAGAGATTGTTTTAAAGTGTTACCATTTAATAAGAATTTTTTTTGAATGCACATGTTCACTCTCAGAATATAACAGAGTCTCTATATAACAGAGTCTCTGATTGAGAAAAAAGGAAAAATCACATGAAGTGACTGAGTAGTTTTCCAAATTGGAGCACATGAACCTTTCTTTGTTGCCCAGCTTTTAGAATGACAACAAGTAGATTTAGCAATTTTACATGCAAAAATCTGTAACTGAAACAAGATGCAATAGAAAAATTCAATACACTTATAAATAATTTTGCCCTTGAGGTATACAAAATCTGAGAAGATAGTGTAAGTCTGCTGAGTTTGGAATTTTACATCTGTTCTTCATACTCTATACACTAATTTGGCAGAGGTTCTAGGCCAAGTCCTGCATTACTTGGTCAGGCGAAACATCTGCCCAGGAACTGGCAGACAAAGAACTGTGTCTTACAGCTGTTCAGCGTTACAAGAAATTATCAAAAAATGCATTTATGCTTAAATACCACAAGGACATCTCTCCCAGAATTTATGTTCTACTCAGTGCAGAATACTGCTGTCATCTCATGAGGAAACCTAGATGTCTAGAGAAAAGTTTTTACACTTTTTAACTCTGATACACAAAAAATTAAAGAGACCTTAACTCAGCATCCACAGTGTTTTACTGTATCTTCATCTTCTAATAATTACAGCAAGTAACCTTTTAGGGTCATGTGGAAAAGGTACTCAAGAATGAAATTAAAATTCTCATACACTTCAATATTATTCATTTCATTACAGTCCGGCATAGTTTATACTATCCAGAAAATATAGAAAAGCATAGATGGTCCAGTGTAGAAAAGACAAGGCAAGCCTTTGAAAGGAGAGAAAGAAGGAGATAGAAGGGACATTATGAAGCCCCCAATAAACAGTGACTCACACACCCCATAAAACCCCCAGAGAGAGGCTGCAGAGTTCACAGCCTCTGCCTCCAGAAAGCAATGACTGCCTGATTAGATAAAAATGATTACTGAAACCTGCACCTTCATCTGTGACCAGAATTCAATGAGGAGCCAAGGAACAGCTTCATAAGCTGTGACAGCAGGAGACCAAAGCATAAGATATTTGTCCAGATCACACCTGTTTTCACAGGTACCTCTGTATCAGACCCTTTTGACCACACTAGAACAACAAAGGCTTTATTATTGCCAGGAAATATTTTGAAAATTTGCCATGCTTTGAAATTTTGCTATTGTTTTGTCCAGTTGCTGGTGTGACTTTGTATTAGAAACAAAAGAAATTGTTTGTAATACATCCTCAATTCACAAAACTGTAAATTTCAGACAAGTAACTACTGTATAAGTTCCCATATCTTCATTATCATGAACTGAAACAAGACTAATTTTTAAGGCTTCTCTCATTGAGCTAAGAAGTCAGACTAGTAAGTGTGAGGGAGCTTAACCTATTTCAGGGGACTCTATTACTCTGATTTTTTTACTCGCATCCAGAGCAGCCTAAAAAATAGCATTCCTTCTCATATACTTTCATGGCCATGTACACAGTTGTTATTTACTTGAGATACAATGTAAAACAAAGAAGTTAGAGCATGTCACGAGATGTTATGTGAATTATGTTAAAAAAAATACCAGGGTAATGACATTTTGAACTCCTCTCTTCTACATTTTGATTCAGCTGATTAAGGCATGTACATGGCCATAAAAAACCCCCACAGGTTCAGACAGTCTCTGCCTATTTTGGCACTGGAAAGCCTGAAGCAGATACCCTAGGGCAAGTTAATAAATGGTTAGTTTTACGCGCAGCAGCGGTATTAAGTCACCATCACCAAAAAAAGTTCCTATCTTATTTATTTCACCAGAATAATGGCTCTGATTTCTCAATTTATTATATTATAAAAGCACCAATGCAGAAGCAGCAGTAGAGAATTGTGACAGAGTTTTATACACATATTAAAAGTTTATACCGCTTAGAACTCTATGTTGCACTGCAGCAGTATTTCATTACTTCTAAATTAATTGTCCAACCAGGAAGTCATAGATCCTAAACTAAGCTTTCATGACTAGTACAAAATAACAGCATCAACACTACAAGCCCACTACTGACAAGCAGCTGTGCATCTGCAAAGATTAAAGAGTCTCAACCCTCCTTGAGCCTTTTCCCTGGAAGCAGCCATAATCACAGACTTTGAAGACAAATACAATGACTCCAGAAAGCTTAAAAAGAAAAAGAAAGCCTTTG
>VZTI01003267.1:2086673-2097464 GCA_013397865.1 Struthidea cinerea
GGGGGGGGGGGGAACCACAGGAAAAGATAAGGTTCTCTCTCACAATAGAATAGCAAATTGGATGTACATACTTATCTTCAAGTACTTAAAGACTTGAATTCATCTTTTATGTCTGTACTCATCAGAAACTCAGAAAAAGAAGTCTAAAGGGCTGTAGGCCAACATTTCCTATCATTCTGTCCTAGGATGGGACAATTAGAAGCACAAATAAGAGGGTCATCACCCCATTAAGATTAGCAGCACAGCTCTGTACAGCTTCCTGTCGGGGCAGCAATTCCATAAATTAGAGCTTCAGAAGTTTACCTAATGTAAATGAAAGAGAACTTAGAAATTAAAAACAAACCAAGAAGTGGAAACTTGTGGTTATTTTTTTTTTTTAATGCACATAACAGACAAGCCTTATAAAGTTTTATACAGTAGCTACTTTTATCCACTAGTTTTCAAAGGTTTCTAAGTTTAAGGTTTTCTAAGTTACCTCATCCTATTTTTAGATAATATCAGTTGTGACATTACCGAAGAAAAAAACTCCAGTCATTGTGCACTCTGAAACTCCCAGGATTATAAAAGCAATGCCTGAAGAACACAGCCAAACATGAGCAGAAAACCAGATATTAATCACAGTCACTAACCTTATTACCTCTCTCCAGTCCCCTCACGAAGCAATACCTTCTCAGGAGCTCTGCAAAGTCTCAACTTGCAAGAGTGGGAAAAAAATCTGATGCAACCTGCACCTAGCAGCCTGCAGGTGCGTGCAATCCCATCTAACTGCTTGCACCTGGGCACTCCCAACTCTCCACCCCCTTGCCCCATAATTTCCCTCTGGAGGGCTCAGCAGGTTGCAATCTGTGTTGTTGATCTGAATTGTTTAATTGTTTCACTACAACAGGAGTGGTGCACAGGGCAGTTTTCTTGTTTCCAGACACAGTAGTGTGAGGTACTCACAAAGCTTTGGAGAGACTAAGGACTGAGTTTTTTTTAAAAATACTTGCTCTAAGAAAGAGCTCACTGCTGTTAAGAATCTCACAATTTCTGAATTTAAGTGGGTAGGTCAGTACAAGAAATCCACTGGTGATTTATATTCACTTTTGCCAGACTCCCCTGAGAGGAAAAACTGTAAGTGTGAAGGACAGACTCGTTAGAGCCTAAAGCTACAGGGAGATGTAAAGCAAGATGTAAAGATAGAGTTGTTCAGACTCTTAAAATAATTTACTATTGCTTCTCCTGAAACCCTTTTAAAAGTCATAGAACATTGAAAACTCCAGGGATTTTTGAAAGGAATTTTAATTTAGGTCTGCAGTCCAAAAATAATGGCAAAATTGTCTAAAAAAACATAATTAAACGGAGCCTTTTTTCTTTGTTTGTCTATATATAATGGTTTCCATGGAAAAATATTTTTCCAAGATTATTAATATTTTCTGACATCTGCAGTTAAAAAAAACGAACTATGATGAACTGTCTACAATATACATTCCCTATTCTTTGCCCTGCTGGAGGCAGGGGGAGGAGGAGGAGGGGAAGAAATTGGGAATGAAGTTGAATCCAGAAAAAGGGAGGGGTGGAGGGAATGTTGAGTCCAGCCAAAAAGAGGAGTGACAGAGTGGCTTTGGTGGGTGCTACCCTGCCTTACTTGTTCAAGCACCTGCACTGGTCACCAGTGTTACTCCTGTCAGGACTACCACAGAACTAAATCGACTTCAGTGTGGTTAAATGTGTGAAGTATCTCTGGTTTTTTGGTTTCATTTTTTGGTTTGGGTTTTTTCGGGTTTTTTTGAATGGAAACTGCTGATCTGCTTCTGCCTCTGAATTTTTGCGAGACTCGAACACAAAAAAATGTAGCAGCACACTATGGTTGTGTGATTAACTCTCAGGCTGACAAGGGAATAAGAGAAAAAGCCCTTTTTGGCTGACAAAATGACCAAATTATGATCTCCTGGTGTGAATGGAGTGTGCAGGTCCACAAAAGTCTGTGAGATGTAAGATTAAGGCAAGATTGATGTGTAACAGTATTTAGACAGACATTTACTGTTTGTCACTTTAAGTTTGAGCAATGATTTTCCGGATGAAAACATTCTATATCTGTCATCTGGTTTTAGCAGAAATTCATGATGGACATGTATTTTTTTAATCTTAGTTGAAGAGAAACTGGAAAAGTAAATAAAAATAAGGTAATACAAAGATTAACTCTTAAATATATTCATACAATAAATATGAGGAGATACATTCAGAACTAATGACACACTTTCCTGAGAGAATATATATTTTCTCATTGTTCATTTCAATGACATGACAATAAATCAATGTGGAGTGCTAAATGTTCTGTATGACCCCCTCGATTGTGTTGGCACTAACTTAATGTGCATATATTTCTGAGCTCAACAGGTGCATGAAAAGCAAGTCAAGGAGGGAATGTGCATTCTGGGGTGCTATCACCTGGAAAACCAGCATTAATAGAATACAAATGTTCACTGAGAGGGTAGATAGTGGGTCAAACATCATGATTAAACTGTAAGATTCCCTGAGAAAGAGTGATGAATAGCACTGAAGAGCAAAAACTAAAGCTCAGTTTATTTTTTTTTACTGTTCCATATTTGTGATCTTCCAATATTGTGGGAAAATGTTTCTGCCTGTTGTTTGTAAGAACAGAAGTGTTTGTTTCATCTGTGTGGAAGATGTTTTGCAGGAAGAATCCAGTATCAGTCCCTCTGCTAGATTGCTTCTAATTGACCTAACATTTTTTTTGTAAATGCAAGGAAAAAAATAAATCTAAACCATCCCATTCAGAACTTCTTTGTGACTAACCTGTTCAGAAGGAATTAAGAGCATGCTGAACATGTTGATATAGCATAATTTATTCATTGTAAAGCTGAAGAGATTCACCATGCACTGTGAATTCTTTTGCTGAATGCAAGCTCCTGAATCACTTTTTTTTGTGTGCAATGCAGCAGTAAGTTCTCCATTTGCAGCTAATCTGGGTATATTACATACCAGAAGGCCAAAATCAACCCAATTATAAGCAAATGAAATTCTGTTGATACCAGGTAAATTACGCAAGTGCTAAGCTTGCTACCTAATATTCTTTACCACGTTGGTTGGCAGAAAAGGGTACTTGCTTCCTAAGAATGCTGACTGCAGGTCCTTTTCATTTCTTTTTAGTTTATCATGCCTTTGAAATGTCTCAGAATGATCATGTGAGATGACAGACAACATAGACTTGATAGACACTGCTGCTGGCTTTGGGGAAGATGTTTAGATATTACATTTAGATCTTTATGTTCTTCTTTTCATGTTGTAATAAGATGTTTACAATGAACCATTTCCATATTCTTCCTCGGGCCATTCTCCATGAGATGAAGTTGTCCACAAGCATTGAAGCACCACACCATTGCCTCTGACTATAGAACTGCTAGTTTAGATAAGCTTTGTTCCGATAGAAAATCATCAAGCCCGTACTGTTTAATTTTTTTTCCTTTCAAGACTGAGTGCACCACAAGGAATCATGGAAGCAGGAAGAAGTAGGGGTGGGGAATATGATGACAATTTTGGCAATAAATTCAGTATTGCTAGCATTTTGAGGCTACAATAAAGATCCATAAAATCTACATGTTTCATTGTATTTTGATGTTTTGTTGCCATGATGTCTTTTTCTCGTCTGTTCCGACAAACTAAATCCTTGGCAATATTTATATGAGTTTTCAAGTTAACTGTCATTCAGAGCTTAAATGCTTAGTGAAACTGAATTACAAGTATGGAAAACACGTTCCATCTAAAATTTATCCAGACTCTAAGAGCACTGTTCTTCCTCAGGCGTGCAACAACTTTAATTTGTAGTGCTTTTTTTTTTTCTTTTTTCCCTCAGTTTTGCTTACAACAATGACAGTCAATATCAGTAAGTAAGAAAGCACATTCACCAGGACCTAGCACAAGATGTTAGACATCCTGGGCAAAGATTCTAACAATTTGGGTGTTGATCCTGTCTGGAAACTCCTTTTGAAATAAAACCAAGCAGAAAACACAACAGCCTGTGAAGAGCCTGATGCTGGATTCTGTTCTGAGATTTGTACTGCAGCAGACTTTCAGGGGACTGAAGCAAAAAGAACTTGAGCACAGCTGCTGGATTACATTCAGGCATACGTGGGACCTGCTGCTGGTTTGGTTCATTGGGAATCAGACACAAGACTGGAAATATAATCTAACTGGACTTGTCGCAAGTACCACAATATTAATCCCTTGACTTTCATAATTAAGATATGAAATAGTTCATTATATTGCATTACATGGACAATACAGATGTGACAGTGTATCAGTACTTTAAATGCTTTCTCCTTTCAGTAAATTATGAGAGGAAACAGCTGTATAATGCCATTAAAAAATCTATGAACTTGCAAGGAATTTTAAGACTGTGCTATGTTATGAAAAACAGTATTTGTATAAGCAATTTACAGCCCAGTACTAAAAACATTACTATTTCAAACCTGAATGTTAATGGTAGCTGCCTGTGTAGTTAATTTTAGTCTCTAATTAATCGGACTCCTCAGTATCGTATTATTTTAGAGCAATAGCCACAGGCTTTTTTTTGTTTTGTTTATGGGTTTTTTTAAGTATTTTATCCAGTTTCAAAGCAAAATCAATATATTTTTCTCCAGCAATCTAGGTGCCTAGTTTTACACATTCACAACCCTGTCTTTCTTTGGAAATTTTAATGCTGGTTAATGGTTCTCTTTCGTTTTGTAAAAAGTACTGCTATGGATACTACATCCAAATTACCATTTTGCTTGTTTATGCAAAGCCTAACAATGATGACACTGCTCTGACTGCACCTTTAAAAGAAAATTATTGTACTTCTACATGAAACATAGGAAATGGTAGATAATGTATGCATAGCTTGTTATCACCTTAACCTACGAACCCAAAGAGGTGTGGGATTTTGTTCACTATGAAAAGAATGTCTCTTTACAACAGATTTAACCCAGATTTAACCCTCAATTTATATAGCATGCAATTTTAAGTCTGAGTGGTAAAGGGCTAGTAAGCAAGCTGACATACACTCACATGGATATCCCACCAACATGCACAGAGGTTTTCTAAAGCAACTGGTGACATGGATATGATTCTAAAGCTGGGGGTTTAGGATTTTAGGTTAGAAGCATTTGACTGAGGAAACAAAATGAACTTAGGTGTTTAATGACTCTCTACAACAGAACTTGAGAGGAGGTTGTAGCCTGGTGGGGTTGGTCTCCCAAGTAACAAATGATAGGATGAGAGGAAATGGCCTCAAGTTACACCAAGGGAAGTTTGGATTGGATATTTAGGAAAAAAATATTCACTGAAAGGGTTGTCAAGCACTGGAACAGGCTGCCCAGGGAACTGTTTGAGTCATCATCCCTGGAGGTATTTAAAAGCCATGTAGATGTGGTACTTAGGGACACAGTTTAGTGGTGGACTTGGCAGTCCTGGGTTAACAGTTGGACTTACTGATTTTGAGGCCTTTTCCAACATAAATGATTCCACGCTTCTATGATTCTGTAGCCTTACACACATAACTTCACTATAAAGTTAATCAGTACCAGTTTGGCAACTTGAAGTTGATGCTAACTAGTTGATTCATTTGATTTCCACTGACAGCAACTTTGTCAGTGGTTGTATAACAACATCCTGCAATTGCAGCAATAAAATATCTGTAGCTGTTACACATAAACAGCTTTATTCACAATGTGCTTATCTCCACTGGTAGGGTGGTGTAAATAAGAATCACCTGCTACTGCTTCAGTACATATTCAGCTTCTCTATGACTGTAATATTGATGTTCCCCCTTGAACTTCCTTCATGATTTGTTTATTTAGGTATCAAAAGTGATGTCAGATATTAGGCCTTGCTTAAAGATAGCAGCAATGACAATCAGCTTCAAAGATGAGAATTGACTTGAGCTTCCAGACCTTGAAATAACCTGCTTAGCCACTTGTCTCTACGTATGATGCTATGCATTACTTTTAAATAAATACTAAATTGTATAATATCTCAGCATTTATGTACTAAACTAAATTAAATACATTATCTACCATGATGCTTTGTGTTTTTAATTGTAGATTGGTTGATCTTTG
Source organism: Struthidea cinerea (assembly GCA_013397865.1). NCBI lineage: Eukaryota > Metazoa > Chordata > Aves > Passeriformes > Corcoracidae > Struthidea > Struthidea cinerea. The sequence goes on from VZTI01003267.1 coordinate 2,092,772, forward strand.
TGCTCAAGAGCTAGACAACAGTTTGCTACATCAACAGTCAATCCCTGGAATGACAATAGGATACCAGAGTAAGGGAGTAGAAATTCTAAACATCTGGTGAAATGCCTTACTTCAGAAATCAAAGCAAACAAAATCTTTCTATCAGACATCTGGAGAAGAGACAATGTCAGGTCTCACACCGGTTTGCAGACAGCTGCACAGCAGTTCCAGAATGCACTTTCCTATGGAAATAAATCTTCCCTTTTCACTGATTTTCAGAAGGGGCATAGAATTTTGCTTCTACCAGATCTAATTTGAAGATGTTGAGGGACAGAGCAAGATGCTGTGACACTTGTCCACAGCACAATATCAAAAATGTCCTCTGAACAGGTTACTGGATTGAGGACACATAATGAAATTTCTTCTGAAGCCTTTTGTGCAGCTCTGGAAGGTCTTTGATCACAGTCTATTCCCTAATTGCACTCTAGAGAATAAAATTGCTCTCTCTTTCTGCCTGTTGCCTTTTGCACACAGCAAAATTCTAAACAGAGGTAGAGCTGTAAAGCAGCCTCTCAATCAGCATGTGTTCACAACAAGATTTCTGACCATAAGGCAATGTGCCCTCAAGTTGTTATTTAAGGGACAACCCTGGAAGATTATGGGTGTTACCTCCTTAGATTTTCTTCTGGTTGTAAGCTGTTGAATCACTGCAAAGAGTCTGGAAAATTACATCAGAAAATTCTCTCAAGGAAAGGGAAGCACTGAAGAAAGATGGAGAAGAAGGTGAAAACTACAGACTAAAACCTGTCCTCTGCTTCATCATGAGCATGAGACTACAGTGTATGACTATAATCCAAGAGAAATTGAGTTTAGCCAGCTTCTGAATGCATTGATGGACTAAAACTTCATCTGGGGACATCCAACAGCAGTCACAGTCCTTAACAGTTCTGAGTAAGAAAACTGAGTATCCGTAATAATACATAAAAGCATACGAACCATCTGAATTGAAGATTTCCTTGGCCCAAGTGAGGTACAGCACAGTTTTATTTGATTTCTTACCACAGGTCTCTGAGGCTTTACAGTCCCAATTTCCCCAGATCTAGGAACAGAGATGCCGTCATCTCTGGGATTCCCTGTACTTTAATCAGACTTCCCACAAACTCGTCTTTGGTGAAGTGAGCTCTGATTCCTCAGCTGAGTCCCTAGATCCTAGATTCAAATTGCACAGTCACTCTGGCAAAGCAGATGAGAAATATCTCGTGACAAAAGAATTTTCCTTTATTTTGGCTTCAAAAGCTTTCCTTTCATGTGGCTGAGCAAGGGCTAAAAACACAACAAATGCTTCCTTCTGAGGTCATCTAAAAGATTGATTTTGACTTTGTCAACTGGACAACCACTAATAATCTCCTATAACTATGGAATAAATGCGGGAATAAAAATAATTTAAATCTAAGTTTGTCATTTACATAATTTATTCATCCAATTCTCAACAACTCAGTGCATTTTTACTTGAGTTTCTCTCATGCAAACACATTTTTTCTCCTTTTACCATTTTCCTGCCTTGCTCTGCTCTTTAATGAGCCCCTCTAAGAAATGGCTGCTATTACTCTTAGATGATGGAAAAAACAGAAAAACAGGCAATGAATTTGTTTGTGGGGTTTTTTCGCTTTTGAGCACAGTCACTACTGCATCCAAGGATCACTTTTCCAGGCAGTGAACACGGGTTTCATTTTATAATCCAAAAAAAGTGTCACAGCTGAATTTGTATTAAAAACATTGAGAAGATTCTCTTTTTCCTCATTGCCTCTACACATAGCAGAGAAAGAGATATTACTTAACCTTGAAATTTAATTGTTGACGTATTTTTAGGCATGCCTTGGAATTTACTTCTCACATTTTTTTTCTGAACAGAATTCCAAAGCAGAAGCTGAAGCACTGAAGTTGCATAATAGATAGATAGTATTTTTGTCTCTGTATAACAGGCATAATTAGTCTTATCCATACAATTATAAAAACAGAAATATATTCTAAAAGCTTAGCCACATGCTCTCTATTTAGTACTGATTCACTGGAAGCGGTTTTTTCCCTAAAAATATTTTGGTTTAAAAACTGTGTCTAACACTGTCTGTTTTGGCTCATAACACTAAAAACCCACAGTGCCTTATCACCAAAAAAACCCTCAGCCTTTCCTGTAGGTGGTGTTAACTGTGCTGCTTCTTCGATTCAAATTATCTGACATTCAAAATTGTGGATTATTAAGTGATTCCTTCAATATCAGTAGGATTAGTAGCACTTAGATCTTTGAGAAATTCAAGCCAAAATTTTGGGTTTAAGAGTGTAAACACTGCAATCTGCCTGCAAGCTTGGTACCAGCAACCAAATGTAATTCAAGACAGCAGTAAATCCCCATTCACCTTTGAATTGTTACACCCTGACTTCTCCCATCTGAGAAGACCAATAAAACAGACATCTTGCTACTTTATATCCTGATTTTTTTCTGCCTCAGTTACTGTATTTCTAGAATTAAGGACAATTTTGTCATCAAATTTCTAGTATAGCTAAGACAAAGCAGTAATTCTCTTTTCTGAAATGTCTGCTTTTTTGCAACCACAAAATGAAAGATTACTTTCTTGCTAGCGTAGAGATAAAACAGAAATACTTGGCTAATGGGCAATTTATAAGAAAAAATCCAATCTATACAGCCTTCAAATGCAAGAACGATTTTTCACACTTTCTAACCAAGACCTTTTTTCTCGTTTTCAGCATTTAATAGGATGAGTTATTTCTCAAGCACAATTCCCCGCCCTATCTTTAAGTGCACAATGACGTCAAAAGGGCACAGGCAAGATAAATCCAAGTGTTCTTCTTCTATTTGAGTGTGTTGAGATTTCAGAGATTTTCTTTATTATGCAGAATGCACATTTTGTGCTAAAAAGTTTTAGAGCCCTGGAGTGGCTTTCTGCAACATTTCTAAAAAGATCCTAATAGTTTGAAAGTTGATATTTAAAGTGGACTTAAAAGAACATAAAAATAATAATTGCCACATCTACATAGTGCTGTCAAACATGAATAGTGATCGTTGCATTAATATCAGTAATTCCTCTTGGAAGCTTTTTCACTTGGCATTGCTGTCATTACTAAATGTGTTTATGTCAGCTACTGTAATAATTTTTCTAATGCCATAACTTTCTTCAGTTAATTATAAACAAATTGGCACACTTAATTAATGGGTCCTACTAATATAGGACTAATACATACTAATAATGTATTATCCCAGATATGTGTGAATGATACCCTGTTACTAGCAGTGACGCAGCTCAATTAATGATGCCAAATGCTATAACCTTCTTAATAGCAAAAGGCACACCAGTATTCCTAGAAAACAAAATTAGATGTCTTTAAAATAGAAACAAAGCAAGAGTGCACCGAGGGCAAAAGGATGCTGTCATGATGAGTTTAAGCAACTCTGAACTTACACAGAATAACAGAGACAAACCCTGCCTGATACGTAGCTTGTAACAGAATAAACAAAATATCTGCTGACTGAACCAAAGTGTTGTGTCTCTTGTCAGCTCAGTCAGAAATGAGCAGCCATGGCTTTGTTCCTACGTGGGACAAAGAAACACAGAGAAAAAGAAGCATATGAAAGTCCTTAACTTCCCTTAACAAAGTTGATGAATGAGCTGTTTCTCAAGATGTCCAGACACACCTTCACAGGAGCATTTAAACTTTCTGTCTACAGAAGTTAGAATTCAAGGTTACATAGTTGGCTTCAGGTGAGAAAAGAGGCATCACAGGACCTTGTTCTTTGGTGTGGTTGGCAGGAGGGCCTTGCTAGTGGTAGGATTTGTAATGGTCCTGTGTTTAATAGCATAAAATCATTCATTTTTAAATTCAAGCCAATTCATTACTCTAATGAGTAATAAACAGAAAATATGAAATGTCACAATTTAGTAGCAGAAAAAAAATTAATTTATTTCAGCTATTTTCCACTCAGAAAGAATAATCTGAACTTTACGAATTGCCCAAAATGAAACACCGCAAGTTAAAATACTTTGTTTTTCTCAATTTCTGTTAATCACAGGAACTGTTCCTGTGAACTTTGTGTGTATATAGCATAGTTGTTTATACCTAAGTGCTTCAGGTTATCTACATTGCCACTGATTCATATACATATCTGTGAAGTATCCTGCACATTTCTGAGTGCTATAAAAATTAACACTTGAAGGAGCATGATAAATGAGTGAGTTAGCGAAGTAAAATTACCCTTTCATCACTGCAGCCACTTTACAATTATATGTGACTATTACAGGGCAGTGCAGGCTGGTACTTAGATGGTTGAAAATTAATTTGCTTGGCAACACAGTTCTATCATTACCTTTCCTTCCTGGGGAGGGGAAGAGAGGTAGAATGAAAAAGGAGAAGGGATGAGAAAGATGGAGCTAAACCCCAGGTTCATTCTGGAAACACGGATCAAAACCCTTTACTACAACCCGCACTCAAAACTGAGGTGTTTCAGTATTTTCTTCAAATCACATTATTGCCAGGGAAAGGCCTACTGGCGATAAAGCCTACTGGTGATAAAGCCTACTAGCGATAAAGCCTACTGGTTATTCATATATGAATGAGTCTTTCATTCCAGAGAACATGCCAAGCTACAGGAGGCAACTGTCTCTAGAGAAAGAATGGTTCAGTGTCTCTTTGTCTCTCTGCC
>VZTI01003268.1:24066-55091 GCA_013397865.1 Struthidea cinerea
GGGGGGAAGGTGCTCCCCAAGGACAGGCAAAACTGAGACAGGGGCACAACACTCTCACACCTGTCTGGGCCCTCAGGGCATGCAGACGCCCTATCTCCCTCCTCCAAGAGGCAGGCAGTGGCGGCGCAGGGGCAAGTCCAAGACTGGGAGGAACCTGACTCATGGCACTGGACACACCCATAGAAGAGCCCTGGGGACCAGTCCATCCAGGGGTCTGGGGGGGTCATGGGTCTCACCCACCATGGCAGCGGGCAGCCCCCAGACCCTCTCGCTCCCAGGGTGGCTGCACCAGTGCCGCCCTGGCATGAGGCAGACAAGGACTCCAGGCACCAGTGTGGGGTTGACAAGGTCTGTAGTTGAGGGAGGGAGGCGAGCGAAGGACACAAGAGACGGACAGACAGACGGAGGAGCATGCTGCGCCGTGCCAGCGCTCAGGCCAGGTCCTTGAAGGCATCGAGGTTGAAGGCCGTGTCGAGGAGCCGCTGCAGCTCTGTCAGGTGGGTTTTCTTATTGCCGGTGGCAGGGGCAGCTGCTGGCTCCCGCCCTGCATACCTGCCAGGGAGAAGGGTGGGCCATGAGAAGAGTCTGTACCCACCAACTCCCTCCCAGCCTCACAGCCACCCCCTGCATCCTTACCAGACAGGCTTGGCACGGTTAATGGTGGTGCGGAGCCGGGGTTTGACGTAGTCATAGTAGCCCTGGTTCTTGTGCTCCTCCTGGCACCACACCAGCTCGGCAGCTGGGTATTTCTGGGCTTCCCGCTGGAGGAGGTCGAAGGGGAATGGGGAGAGCTGCGGGGAACACAGAATGGTGTCACAGGGTATATGGGGACACAGGGCAGCATCTCAGGGGCTGCAGAACCCCCAGCCCGCAGGCATGGTGGTGACAGGACCCTGCTCACCTGCTCCACCCTGGTGATGGCCACATCAGCCTCCATCTGCCGGGCCTTGCGCTCACGGGTCAGGTCGTAGTACACCTTGCCGGTGCAGAACAGCACCCGCTTCACCTGCTCAGGGTTCTGGGCTGCAGGGCCACTGTCAGGGATGACACGGAGGAAGTGGGTGCCTGCCAAGGAAGAGAACGGCACCCTGAGCCACAGCAGTTCACAGCACTGTGCCAGCAGCCACTGCACCCACATCCCATGCCAGCCCCTTCCGGAACCCCGAGAGGCAGAGTCAGGCCTCTCAGGCTGAGTCAGCTGACCCAGGTACAGGTGCAACTCCCACTACAAACCATCACGTGCCACTTGGGGTTGCCAAATCCCAGCAGCAAGTGGCTGCCGATGGAGGAAGCACCACTGAGCCAAGTCTCCCGAGGGTGCCAGGCTTGGCCCTGATGAGGGGGGCTCCTGTGTGCCAAGGAGATGGCCCTGGCCTCACTCGGCCACTCTCCAGCATGGGGAGACTTCTGCCAGGCGGACTTTACCCAAGGCCACAGGCTCCTGCCCTTCATCCTGCAAAGCAGCGTGGGGGGAACGCAGGCAGCTCTGTGCTACTTGTACCTGGCAGCATGTCGTCGAAGCTGGAGCGGGCTTCAGGGTGGCGCAGCAGCGACTTTGGAGTGAAGATTATCAGCTGGCGTGGGGGATAAGAGGCAGAGCAAGGTGGTCAGCCCTGCCAGAAACACCTCCCCTGCAAGCCAGTGCTGGAGCAGCCACCTGCCTGCTCCCCCCTGCCCATTCTGCCTGAGCAAGGGAGCAGCTGCCAGAGATTTGCTTCTCACTCAGCTGCGGTACTCTGCCAGATTGGGCACCCATTCCTGACAGCACCAACCATCCCAGTCGAGGTGTCCCCTGGGGAAGAGGCGGAGGGGCTACCAGGGACCTGCCTGTCCCATGGCTGGAGCTGACTGAAAGTGGCTGAATTAGGTTATGTATCGGTGTGCTGTTGGCTCCAACAGCCCTGACCTCCCCACAGAGTTTGGGAAGGGGTCACAGCCCCTGCAGCCCACACAAGCCAGCAGCTGCACATCAACTGCCAAGCCAGTCCCGAGCACCATGAGGTCCTTGGCCAGGCAGAGGCCAACTGCCCGTGTTTGAGGTGCAGGAACAAGCTGCCCCCAGCCCCATCCCAGTCCGGCAGGGATACAGCCCCCTGCCTGGGCACCAAGCTGGGCACGGAGCTGCTGGTACTGACCGGTTTGCGGAAGGGCAGGAGGATCTGGCGCCGGAGGACATGGAAGAAGTTGGCTGGAGTGGAGCAGTTCACAACGATCCAGTTGCACTCATAGAGCTGACGCACATCAAAGTCATCCAGCTTCTGTCTTGGCCAGCACGGGTGAGGGGATTTCACGAAACACATGGTACCTCTTGGCCTCATGGCTCCAGCAGCAGGGAGAGGAGTGGTCCCCAACCCTCCCTCCCTCCCTTTCCTTCCTTCTCTCTTCCTTTCCTTCCCTCCCCCTCCAGAGCACACAGAGACCCATGGAGACCCGGGAGAGGCTCCAGGGCTGTGCCCTCCACCTTGGTCTGGCCATGGAGGAGGCCAGCAAGCCCTTCTCATGCCACTTTCAGGGCCACCTCTACCTCAGACTATGCCGCAGCCCCAGGTACGGTGGAGGTGCAGCCGGGGCACCAGGTGCAGGCCCTTTCCCCGAACCATCCTGGCACATGAGCCCAAGGCATCCCATGCCTCCTGCCATCAGCTCCCACTGTGCTAAGCCCACACGGGGGTTGCTGCCCTCCACCCAGTCCAATCCAGGGCACAGGAGGGCCAGGCTGAGCACCACAAACAGGGGCCACCACTCACAGGGAAGACATCGGGATCATCATTGCACATCTGCAGGAATCGCTCCGGGCGGGCAGAGGAGTGCTCGGGACCCTACAAGGACCAAGCAGGGGGGTGGTCATTGCGGGGCAAGGCAGGCATGAGAACCCGACGTCAGGCACTGCCATGTCATGAGCAGGGCTCCGTCCGTGCCACTGCTGTCCAGGGCTCTGCCCCCAGGGTGAGCAGGGGGAGTCCTTACCATGCCCTCCATGCCATGGGGAAGCAGCAGGACAATGCCATTCTGCCTGACCCACTTGGCCTGCCCGGGACAGATGAACTGGTCGATGATGCACTGAGCAGTGTTGTGGAAATCCCCAAACTGGGCTTCCCAAAGCACCAGGGCGTTGGGACTGGCCATGGCGAAGCCCAGCTCAAATCCTGAGGAATGGAAGAGCGGTGAGAGGGTTGGGTTACCCTTCCAGAGCAGCCTCACCCTGGGCAGTGAGCACAGACCCACTCACTCACCCAAGACACCGTACTCTGACAGGGAGCTGTTGCAGACAGTGTACGGAGCCTGGTTGGGCCAGAGGTGGTTCATGGGGATACAGGTCCTCTTGTCCACGTTCTGATCATGCAGGACATGGTGGCGATGGCTGGAAAAGGGAGAAGAGTTACTTTGTCATTAGCCCGTGGATCCCTTCCAGAAGGGCTGGAATTGCCTTTAAAGCCTCCAAAAGCAGGGCTTTACCTAAATGTCCCCCTCTCAACGTCCTGGCCACTCAGGCGGATGTGGATGCCCTCTTTGAGCAGGGAGCCAAATGCCATGTACTCTGCCAGGGCCCAGTCGACCGTCCGGTTCTTCACCATCTCCCCACGGGTTTTCAGAATACGGCTCAAACCTGCCGGGACAGGAGCTGTTTCATAGCCAGCATGGGACAGAGCTCCAGTGACACCAGGTTTGTTCCACAACCAGCCCACGGACTGACAGACCGCAAGTGCTGTGGGCAGAGGAATGGATTCACCTCTGCTGGAGGGATGAACCATGGATGAGGAATCAGGACTGCAGGGAAGGATCAGCTCCAAAGAAGAGTTATTCCTTGGTTCACTTCCCTTACCCACAGCTCTCTCGTGAACAAGTCTCATAGACTCAAGAGTCTGGGTGAGGAGGAACCTTAAAGATCATCCAGCCCAACCCCTGCCACAGGGGTTTCTTCCACTAGAAGGGACATCTTCCACTAGAGCAGGTTGCTCCAAGCCCTGTCCAACCTGGCCTTGAACACTTCCAGCCACCACTTCTCTGGGAAACCTGTGCCGGGGCCTCACCACCCTCACAGGGAAGAATTCCTTCCCAATATCCCATCTAATGCTGCCCTCTGGCAGTGGGAAGCCATTCCCCCTTGTCCTGTCACTCCGTGCCCTGGTGCAAAGTGCCTCTCCACCTCTCTGGAAGCTCCTTTAGGCACTGGAAGGGTCTCTCAGGTCTCCCTGGAGCCTTCTTTCCTCCTGGCTAGACACTCTCAGCTCTCCTGTAGTTCCTGCAGAGGGGCTCCAGCACTGGTATCATTTTCAAGGCGTCCTCTGGACCTGCTCTAACAGGTCCAGGTTTTGCTTGTTCTGGGGTCCCCAGAGCTGGACATGTGCTCCAGGCAGGGTCTCAGGAGTGCAGCATAGAGGGGAAGGATCCCCACCCTTGACCTGCTGTCCACACATATTGAAGCAATCCAATACGTCCCTTCCTTTCAAGCCACGTCCCAGCCCTATCTCACATCTCTCCAGAACAAATGCCCAGTCTGGCACAGCTTCCACAAGCTCCTACCTCCATGGATAGTGAAATCCTCTACTGGCACCGAGCTGGCCACTTGACCAATGTGCGTCAGGTCCTCTTCATTGAGGCCAGTGGAAGGGCAGGTCATGCTCCGGGGCTGCCCATCCAAAGTGAAGAAACCTGTCGGAGGAGACACATTATGGTGCAGGAGATGTGCCAGATCCATGGGAAGACCTCAGGTCATGGACACCCTCAAGCAAAGGTGGGGACACCAGGAACGGGGAGAGCACCACCAACCTCCCCTCTGGAGTGGTTTACTAGAAAATCTCTGCCATGGCTCTACAGAGGCCAGGTGCTTTGCTACGGCCTCCAAATCGCTGCTAGTGCCTTACCTGGCCAAGGTGAGTCCAGCCAGTGCTTGATGTGCAAGATTTTCTCATCCTTGGATCTGGCATGGGCCTCCTCACAAATCTTATCGTACTTGGCAATTTCCTCCTGAAAGGCAAAACCAGGAGGCAGAAAAATATTAACAGGGGATTTCCAAACAAGGGTGTTGAGCCTGAGGACCTCAGTGTAAGCTTGCAAGGGTGCTGGAGGGCAGAGGTGGTCCCCACAGCAGGGGAGTCCCAGAGCTGTGCAGTTCAGCCTCAGAGAGCACAGCCACAGCTGGGAGCCCTGTACCCCAAGGGACAGCTCTGCTACGCTCAGAGCTGACATCTTGTGCTCAACCCTACTGATGCTGAAAGGCGGTGCCAGGCCAAGCAGGGCTGGCGGAGCATCTGCATCGCAAGCTGCCCAAGCAGCAGAACCGGGACAGGACCTGCCCCAGATGCCCGTGGCCACAGCAATCCTGAGCACTGGGACCCGCCTGTGCTGCAGTGGCCGCATGGCCTGTTCCACACTGATCACAGGGCGATCCTTGAACTAGATGTTCCTGCACTTTTCAGAGCTGGCACAGTTCAAGGACGAGCCTTGGCTCCGAACTCCATCGCTGCCAGGTCTGCAGTGTGCACCCAACCCCAGCACAGCTCTGCCACCTTTAGGTTACAAAGCACAAGCACATGGTTCCTGTGGGCCCATGTGGGCCCTTCACATGGTTCACACCCAGGTCTGAACCGCGTAAGTAGTTTCCCCTGGAGATGCCACCAGCAGCTTTCCTTTCAGGCCCCACAGGGTACCTCGTACTCCGGCTGATTTACCACCCCCTGGGAAATCAGCAGCTCTGCGTATTTCTGCAACACTGGCTTCTGTTTCCGGATCTGTTTGTACATCAGGGGTTGCGTGAACATGGGTTCATCCATCTCATTGTGCCCGTTGCGCCTGTAACAAACCTGCCAGGAAAGGAAAGAGCCTTTGAATACAGCTGCCTGTGACCAAAAGCACTCGGGAGCTACCTGGGTCATATGAGGGAGGGTCCCGAACAGCCCAGGAGGGACTCAAGCACACCCCAGCTTCAGGGACTTGTGCCTGATTCCTTACCAAATCCACCACAACGTCCTTGTGGAAGGTGCTTCGCCATTCTGCTGCCACATTGCACACATAGACAACGGCCTCAGGGTCGTCTGCGTTGACATGGAAGATCGGCGCGTTGACCACACGGGCTACGTCGGTCGGGTACGGGGAGGAGCGGGCCATCCGCGGGTCTGTTGTGAAGCCAATCTGTAGCAGGTGAGGGGAAACAGGATGAGCACAGTGTTACCAACTGGATTTGGGACACGGCTTTGCTAAGCAGCTCCTTCTTTGGACACTGATGTCACAGCTGGCTTGGCGTGAGGCAGCTGCGCTTTGCTGGCCCAGGAAACTGTCCACACAGCTCCAAGGGCAGCTCAGCTGCTGCAGCTGGGCTGTGGATGCACAACCTGCCTGTCTCCTGTGTCTGGACACAGTGGCACATCCTGGTACCTGTTGCACCTGTGGGGACAGGCTGGTCCCAGCGAAATGCCTCCGGTTTCCGTGGTGGCAGACAGGATCAGCCCTGTCAGACCTCGCACAATGAGCATTAGATTCTATCACCTCTGCACCAGACTGGGCTCAAAAGCTGCTGCTGTTGAGCAGCTGGGTGAGAAGTACCCCCTGCTGACCCCAGGTTAGGGCTCCTGCCAGGATCACTGGCAGGGAAACAGCTGCTGCTGGTTCCAGCTACTCCCTCGCCCAGAGCCTGCAGAGACAGCTCTGCCAGAGGTCCACAGGCACAGGGGATTTGCTCCTCACCTGGTTGTTGACCACAACATGGACAGTGCCGTGGGTGGTGTAGGAGGGAAGGTCGCTCAGGTGAAACGTCTCATACACAATGCCCTGTCCTGCAAATGCAGCATCTCCATGCAGGAGGATGGACATCACCTGGGAGAGGGGAAGCCACAGCAGTCATCAGAGACAGTGAGCAGGGCACCACCAGGAAAGGGCCCAGCTCTCCTCCCCATGAGCTTTCAGCATCCTGGAAAGGACATGGAGCAGCTCATCAACACATCCAGTGCTTTCCCAGGGGATGGGAGTGGAGTCAGCCATGGCTGACACACCACTGGGCAGAGGCTGTGGACACCAGCCCCACCCCAGCAAGGGCAGCACCCTTGGGGCACCCTGAGCAGACAGCAAAACAACACCCGGTATGCCCCAGCTGGGCAGCAAGTCCCATTCCCAGATACATACATCCCAAATCAAAGCCTTTTTCTCACTGGGGGAAGAAGAGAAGAAAGCTCTGTTCCCTCACACTTTCAGCCCAGAAGCCCCATGGGCAGGAGCGGGCCCAGGAGCTTCAGAGCCACTGACGTTATTTTGTCACCATCCCAGGGGCTGGCTGAGGACACCGCCTGCCAGGCGAGGACAAGATCTGTCTATTTATATCCAGCCCTTGGGGCGTAGGAGGGAGGGAAGCACTTTGGATCTCACTTTCCACTTCTTGGGGTTGGAGACAGGTCTGCAATGAATCACACGGCAAACAGCTCCCCACAGCCCCTTCCCACCGGGGTGCGGAGAGCTGCCTCCTGTTGCCAGCTCCAGCTTTCCCAGTCCCAGGAATGGTTATCTCTAGTCACATTGAGATCCTGCTGCCAAGCCCTCCAAGGTGTGGTGCTTGGATTGCCCCTCATGTCCCTGTCTTCCACTCAGGGGTTGTGTATTTGCTGTGCTCACAGCCCAGCTTAGTCAGTTCAGAGATGAAGAAAGCAGCAATGGGAGCCTAGGGTGGGCAAGCCCCTCCCAAAGTTATCTCCAAAGACAGAGGAGAAGGATGGGGGAGCAAAGTCAGGCTGCCAGCAGGGTGACAGCAGAGGAAGGGGCACATCAAACAAAAAGCAGACAAGTTACTTCACTTTCCCGCCAGTCTGTCTCCACCAAAATCCATCCAGCCTAGGCCACTTCCCTACACACATCTGAGCAGCACTCACCTTCTTCCCCTCCGTGTCCCCACAGTAAAACTGCTCTGCCTTAGTCTTGCCTTGAACAACAGGATCAGCTGCTTCCAAATGAGAAGGATTTGCCACCAAGGAAAGGGTGATGTTCCTGTCAGTGACGCGGTTAATCCGCCGGTGGTACATTCCCAGGTGGTACTTCACGTCACCGGAGCCCTGGTGGAGGGGAGAAGAGAGTCACTCCCAGGAGCACGAGCGGCTTTTGGGGCGTGCAAGGAGACAGAGGAGTGCTGACCCCAAGGCTGGAAGAGGGGGCCATTTTTTGGAGGTACTGTCACAACACAGCAGGCACTCACTGCAGGAGCTGAACTGGCACCCAGGAAAGCCTGTTCCAGGTGCCAAACCACCACCAACTTCAGACATGCATACAGCCCATCTAAATACAGCTGAAGGTGCAGGGGATGATGCAAGTGTGGTGGGTTCGGCAAAGACCCTGAATAACAGGTAACACTTGCCTGAGCTCTACCCACACTGCGGCAGCACGGCCATCCATGGCACCATTCCCAATACGCTGCCAGGTACCCTATCAGGGCGCCTCGAGGCCACAGGCTGCTGCTTTCTCACCTCGAAATCCCACTGAAGGTCATGACAGGATCAAGCCAGCCCAGCCCAGCTTCCCAAAATCCAAATCATCCCAGCTTATGATGCTGAAGCTTTGGAGCATGAGTTTATTGCAGTGACGGAGCTTTTGGAGCTGCTTTAGAACCCCAGATGGGGACCACGGGCACAAATTAACATCTGCTTCTGGCCACCTTCCCCTCCTCTCAGCATCCACCCCAAGGCTGCTTCATGCCCTGGAGAGCTGCCAACAGCCCAGCCTGTGCTACAGACACCGGCAGCAGCCAGGGCACAGGTCATCCCCAGGACAGGCAAGGACAGACCAGCACTGGCACCTCTACGAAGGCTCCCATCACCCAGGTGTGCTTGCAACGTGGAAATCCTTGGAACACCAGTGCCACTGAGTGACGCCAGAAGCAGTGGCACAATCCAGTCACAGCCCTTGGGCACTGCTCAGGGACAGGCAGCAGGAACCCGCTGCAGGCAGGGGAGAAGCTCACCTCATCAGCAGCCTCCAGCTTGGAGTCGAACTGGCAGAAGATCTGCTCCAGCTCTTTCCTGATCACGTTGGCGAGAACATTCAGGCGTCCCCTGCAAAAGCAAGACCGCTGCTGACAGCCATTGAGTGCTGACGGTGATCTGCAACCCCCACTGCCACAGCCCACAACTACTGCAATGGCTGTGGGGTCACCCAGAGATGGAGGCTTCCCAGAAAGAGCCTGAAGATCCCTCAGCACAGCAATGGTTTGGCCAACACCACATCCTACATACTTGTTGAGATGCCCCAGAGTGGGCAGGTGCTGGGATTCCAGGATGACTCCAGCTCTGCCCTCAAGCCACCACCCCTCTCCATATGAATTTACAAACAAGCTGGAAAGACTCTGATGAGCAGAGAGCAGCCAAGGTCTGAGCTCTCCAGCTGAGGTTCATCACCAACCAAGACCAGTTAGGTGATGGCAGAAACCAGTGTGCCCTCCAGTACCAAACCCTGGCAGTATCCCCCCCCGCCTCCTCCCCGCACCAAGCAGCACCATGGCTTGAGGCAAGGTTACCTGTGGGGCATCCCCATGATCACATAATCCACTCCCTTCTCACTTGACTTATCAATAATGGTCTTTAAGGCTGGGATCAGCACTTCGCATCCCTCCAGACCAAAACGCTTCTCAGAAGACCATTTCCGATGGAGGAACTCCTCAAACCTAGAAGGCAAAGGGAGGGAGGAATCAATGCCAGGGCTGCAGCTGAGGCCAGAAACCAGAGAAAGGATGGGAACTGCACCAAGGGAGCCACAGCACTGACTGATGCTCAAGCTGGTACCATCCAGCACACAGCAGTCACTTCAGTGTCTTCCCACAGAGCTCAACTGGCCATTTCCCCCCACTCTAACACCGTGCTGCACTTAATCCTTATTTTTAGACCTTTTCTTTCAGGACCATCCACATTTTCAGGCTGTTTGCCAGCACCTGAGACTGCCAGGCTGGCAGCTCACTGGCGTCAATCAGCTCATTAAGCTGATGGCAACAGATGATGTCAAGATGTGACTCAGCTGGTGACTGCATGACTCCGGATGGGAGCAAACCTCCTGGGGAAGATGAGGAGACGGTGAAGCCCCCCCTAGGGTACCTGGTAGAGCGGACCAGCCTGGCCAGCAGCGTGCGCTTCTCTTCATTGGTGAACTGCATGATGCCTGGGGTCTCAAATTTCTGCCGGATCCACTGGCACTGCTCCAGGTCATTGATGAACATGAACTCCACGCCAATGTGCTGGCAGTATGCCATCTGCTCCAACGGGAAATGAGGGGCCATCAGACAACAGCCAGGGCTTCAGCACCTCAAACCCCCAAAGGACAGGCACTTGCAGCACCCCACTGGATCACAGAGCCAGGCTCTTCATTCCCCCCTTTACCCTTTAATCCAAAAAGCCCTTCTGTGCCAGCAGAGACACCGACCCTGATGCCTGGCAGCTGGAGGGGGATCCTAGGGGGACCCCAGCTGCCAGCCCTGCAACAGCCCCACTTTAGGAGCCTTGTTTGAGTTGTATTCCCAGGAAAAGGGATGCCGCTGGGCAGCTTGGACCGTGCATATGACCCAGCATCAAGCTGTTTAATTCCCCTTCCCTGAGGGGCCCACAATCGGCCCCTCAGGCCCTTTACATCCACCTCAGAGGAGAGATTTTCCCTCTTGGTGGCATCACCTCTGAGCAGTCCAAAATCCCACATCACAGGGCAGGGGAGAATCAGAAGAAGCTCCTCCCACAACACATGAGGAGCCCATTCCTGCAGCTGAACTAAGATGTTGGCACAGTTCTGCTTCTTCCAAGGTCAACTAGTCTCAGCAGAGACCATCTGAGCAGCCTGCAACGTGCCTGAGAGCTACCTGCAGTCAGTCCAAGCACAGGAGGGGATGAAATTTGGCAGAAGAGGGGAACTGCCTGCACAAGCTGGAAGCCCCAGTCCCAGGGGTCTCAACTGCACCAAGACCCTCTGATGGACCCCCATGCAGGACAGTAACACTGCTGCAGCGCCTGGAGAGGGGACCACTGGCCTCCAGCCCACTCCTGTGCTCTGCCAGCACCAGCTGCTGCTTCAAACTGGAAAGCATAGCTGGAGAGGTTTCAAAAAAGGCAATATCCAGTTGCCTGGGGTTTGCTCCACCTTGGGCAAACCAAGTGCGTTGCTGCAATGCAGCAGAAAGCGGGAGGCGATCAGAGCTGAGCAGGTTACTCGAGGTGGCTCTTGTGAGTGGAGCAAGTGCTGTGAAGCAGTTCCCAAACTGAAAATCCTACAATGTGCAGGTTGACCCAGAACTTTCCAAAGACAACCCCTCTGCCCCTGCCCCTGGCTGCACAGAGGTCTGGCACAGACCCGTCCTCCTCACCTCCAGCCGACGGATGATTTCCCGGAGTGGAAGAGCCGATTCGTTTCCACCGATGAAAGTGGTTGTGGGCAAGCGGAAAACTTTGTCGAGGTCAGATTCATCCAGACCGTAAAAGCCTGCAGGATTTGTCATGGGTGGGACAAGCACGAGAAAGAAGGAAGGAAGAGGGCCAGGGATGCCATCACATGGGGACCAGGTGTATTTGGGAGAGGTGGGGAAGGGACAAAAAAAAAGCAGCATAAAAAAAATAATAAGCATGAAGGAGGTTTATATGGATAAAAACCAAGCCATAATTAAACAAAAAGACATTAAGCACAGAACAATGAGTTATTACGGAAGGCACCGCAGGAAATGAACCACAAAGCAATGTATATGCATGGAAACAGGCAATTAAAATCCAGGGTGAGTCAGGGAGTTTGGAGCCCCAAGAACACAAAAAATACACCACAAATTGTAACAGAGGGGAGAGAAAAGAAACAGGAATTGAGGAGTCACCGAGCACGCTGGAGGTGTTGGCACATGGCGGGAATTAAAAATGGAGTCAACACAGAGAAGGAAACAGTTAAAACACACACAACCAGACAAAACCCTAAGGAGGGAGAGAGAGACAGAGAAGCCAGGAAGAGAAAAGGCAACAGGGCTCTGACAGACTCTCTTGAATAGCTCAGCCCGGGAGCAGGGCAGTCAGCAGCTACTCAGGGGTTTGCCTGCCCAGGTACCCTTTCACCCCAATCAACAGCTTTTTAATTAGAGCTTTTGCCTAGCTCTGCTCAGCAAACCTCCTCCCTTTGGCGCTTGCAGCTGCAGGTTTGGAGGCAGCTCATACTCACGGTATGGGGGCTATGGGGAGCTGGGCTGGGCCGGGAGAAGGGCCGAGCAGGCCTCAAGAGCTGGAGGCTGGGATTTAGGGCTGCAGGTGAGTCCCGCTGTACCCCAAAGCCATCAGAGGTGCCTCACTACCCACTGAAATTCATGGTTGTCTTTGGGGAAACTGAGGCACAGAGGAGGAGGGACAGTGCCGACCTCGCTGAACCGATGAAGAAAGGCAGAAGCAGGGCCAGGAATCGGGGAGTCCGAGGACCCTTCTGAAGCAGGAGCTTGGATGAAGGAGTGGGTCTACAGCCCTGGCACCTCTCTCGGGCTCCTGCTCATCCCTCCCACACTCCCAACAAGACCTGGTCCCAAGGTGTTTCCTAAACCCAGGGCAGGAGCTGCAGAGGAGACACATACCGCTACTCCTCCCAGCTTCCTCCAAACCAGCCCAGGACCCCACCTGGGGGTTCTTTTAGAGACGGGATGGGGAATGTCATCTGAACACTGCAGGGCAGTGTAACCCACCTTCCTCATGGAATGGAGGGCAAAAAACTGGCCCCTCCTGAGCTGGCCCCTTCCCTGAACTTCATCTTAAAAAGTCTATCCCTTGCTGTCTGGTCAGGAATAGACAGTGAGCTGTAGACAGCCCGATCCCTAGAAGTGTTCAATGCCAGGCTTGGAGCAACCTGGTCTAGTGGACTGGATGGTATGAAAGGTCCCTTCCAGCCTAAGTCAGTCTGTGATTCCATGATGACGGGGCTGGTCCTGGCTCATCCCTGTGCAGCCTTGAGGGACAATTCCAGAGACTGGGAACACTCCAGTCAGCCTGTAGTGGACACATTCCTGGCTGCCACTGCTGTCCATCCCCTCTGCTGCTCACGCCACCCTCCCAGACAGTAGAGTCCCAGGAGAGGGAACGAAACCAGGCCCCAGCAGCTCTGCTCTGGAGCTATGCCTAGGAACACTGACCCAGGCAGGAGTTGAGTTTGGCCCCATGTCTCTGGGGCTTCTCTTTGGTTCCCATGCAAACAGAAATCCTGGAGAGAGGCAGTAGGGAGCATCCCACACAAACTGCCTGTTGAAGGGTTTCAGGGAATCCTCAGTAATTTGCTGAAGCTTGCAGACCTGCAACACAGGGCTTTGGCTTGTTCTGCTGTGATGCTTTGAAGACACTCCGGCACACTTTGGGGAGTATCAGATTTTACAAGGAGTCTTAGGACAGCTAAGCATCTTTGCTTCTGCTTTGCTGCAGCCTGCCAGCTCTAACAACACTCGCTATTTATAGGCAGCAACACCATCGGATGGAGGAAGACAAGGGACGAGCTGCCAAATTTTCCCTGCGAGAAAACCAGGAGAAGACAGCTTGAATTTTTAGGAGCCTTGAACCAATGAGGGAGATTGAGGCCTTGTAAAATTAATATTCACAACAAAACATGTACTCCAGTAAGTCAGGCATGCAAACATGGTATAGAAAAGGCCAGCAACGCTCAAACTGAGGATTTCTACAAGGCAAAGTGTCACTAACCACACAGCTACATCAAGACTTGGAGTAGAAATTAAAAATAAAACATGTCACAAAACTCAGGAGTGGTGGGAGGTGGGAGGGGTCCACTTTACCAGCTCAGTTCATGCCCAGAATAACCTATTCAAAGAGAGTCCTGCACTCCCAGAGGGTTAAGGGCTCATTAATTGCATACCTCCTACTGTTAACACTCTCAGCCGCTCCTTGAACACTGCGAGGTCTGGGGGGGCAGGGAGGGGGGGTGCAGAAAGGGAAAAGATAGAGAGATGCAGTCAAAGTTAGTAAAAAGCCCCTGGAACTGTGAAAACTAGTCATGGAAAGCACAAGTCAAAAAAATACAGTATTTAAAATACAGTCAAAATCCATCAGAGGCAAAAGGGCAAGGATGGAGGATGACTACACGCTAGGCAAAAGAGAAATCTTGGTGGGAAGTCTGATGAGAGGAGGGAGAAGCAGGAGGGGAAGGGGGGCATCTGACACTGGGGAGCAGTTGAGCTGCATGGTTTGAGATCTCCTCTCACACCTTGATGGGAGAGGGGGTGGCCTAGCATCTTCATCTGCCACAACCAAAAGCATTCTGCCAAGCTGCATCACAGGGAGTGGAGTGGGACCCTCTGCAGAGCAGGGAGCTGCCTCCCACCAACACCTGTTCCAGAGGGTTTGCTCCACTCGTGCTACTGGGAGGATTTCAAGGTCAACCCAAGAAGGTAAGGGGGCTGCCTTTGCACAGAGGAGGAGGATCGGGGTGTTAACAACCAGGCAATTCATGAGGAAGACAGCAAAGACGGCGGCGAGGCAGGCATGCACAGCCGTCTCTTCTGGAGCATGCTCGGTGCAGGCAGGAGCGCCGGCACTCTGGAGCAGTGGGCAAGCATACAGCACCAGAGCTGCCTGCCCGGCTAAGTTAGGTGACCCAAGTGCCTCAATCTTACTTGGGTTACAAAAAAGGCCTTGGAAACACTTGTCCTGTGGGTCAGCAGGGAAAATCAGACACTTCCCCAAAGTGGGGAAAAGGAAGATGGGAGCACTTCAAGCCCAGCTCCCCGCAGGGGCTTGCCTGGCTCCTCCTGAGCTGGAGGAGGATTTCCATCAGTTCCCCTTGGCATGAGGCAGAGGCAGCTGCCTTCCACGGGGAGAAAGACAGATGGACAGCCTTCCACGGGGAGAAAGACAGATGGACAGACACACACAGCCTTCCACACACCACCCAGATTTCAGCGTGCTAAGGTACTACGTCTTTCTTTCTATTTTCAGGATCATACTGAGTTCCTGTAGTCATCCTGTCCTTGTTTTACACACTTACCATGCCAGACCAGCTACAGTGGAAGACCAGGATGAGATTACTTTGTTTTTTAAATAGAAAAGACAAGAGAAAGGGGAATTTGGTGGCTCCAGCCCCACCACTCCTCAGACTGAGTAGCCCTGGGCAGGTTTTCTCCCTCTGACAATTTCCCCAAAGACCGCACTGCTGAATCCAAAGAGGGCTTCCAAACCAGAACCAAACCAGTTGCTAAACAAAAGGCAATTGAGAAGAAGGATCAGTTTCTGAGATTAACCATCCAACTCCTTTGAATCACAGCACTGTCACTTAAACTGTTGGCAACAGAGATCAGACCACAAAAGCTGACCTTTAAAGGACTTCACTGTTCAGAAAGAGGAAACAAGATTGTTTCCAAGTTTCAAAACCACTCCTGTTATTAACCGCCCTGTCAAGTGTCACATATCCTTTCAAAGCAAAAAAAAAAAGGCCAGCAGGATCTGCTTAGAAATTGGCTTTTTCTGCCACAAGCAGGCAACACGCAACCTTAGGCCCAGCTGGAATTCTGTGTTCTGCACCACTGCAGCTCCTTCCCCACTTTCTGAACACTATTTGCAAGCTAAGTTCACTCAGTTACAATTAGGATTGACCAGATGAGGTTTTCCAAGATAAGAATACCAGGGGAAAATCTACTCAGTATAAATAATACTTATAGCAAGATAAAAAAAAGTCCTTTGCTAAGCTCTAGCCACCTGAGTCTGGGGTTCTACCACAAGACACAACCCCAGCATGACCTGGCAGCTGCCACCATTGTATCTTGTCCCCAGATATATTTATAATCATTATGTCCTATGAATTCATGGATTCCTGGGAAGCAAATCAACACCAGTAGCCACAATGACAGGTATTTCAATATGAAAGCCACAAAGGAACAGAGATTAAGCTTCAGGGCTTGCTCAGACCTGTGCTGAGGTTCCTTCCAGCCAGTGCCTATGGACTAGCCATGCCTGAATGCTTCCCACCATGGTGAGCCACACTAGGACACACTGCTTGGCTTGTGGCAACTCACCCTGGGGAAGCAGGAAAAATGGAGTTTTGACTGCTTCCCCTGGATGATGGCTGGCATGGCCAGGAAAGACTTGCTCTTGGATCACATTGGGCTCTGCGTCCTCTGAAGCCAGGATACGGCTGGAACATACCTGGCTCCTGAGGAACCAGCAGACTCAGCAGCTCTCTGAGCTGACTTTTCCTCTGAACTGACCTTCCCCTCAAGCAGACCTGTGAGTTTAATGTACAAGTGGAGAGCAGTAAGGAGCAGTGTCTCTCAAGGGTCTCTGCTGGGATCAGTAGGGTTTAATTCCTCCATCGATGACATGGACAGTGGAATGATGGGCACCCTCAGCCAGGTGGCACCACTGAGTGTTGCAGTGACATGCTGGAGGGACAGGATGCCATCCAGAGGGACTTGGACAGGCTGGAAGAGAGGGACTATGTGAACTTCATGAAGTTCAACAACGCCAAACGCAAGCGCTGGGGCAACACCCAGTCCCAGCACAGATGGATGGATGGATGGATGGATGGATGGATGGATGGATGGATGGATGGATGGATGGATGGATGGATAGCAGCTTTGTAGAGAAGGACTTTGAGGTCCTGGTGGATGAGAAGCTGAACACGAGCCAGCCACGTGCACTGACAATCCAGAAATCCATACATGTCCTGGGCTGCATCGGAAGCGTGACCAGCAGGCTGAGGGGGGGCGTTCTACCCCTCTGCTTCACTCAGGTGAGACCCCACCAGTGCTGCCTCCAGCACTGGGGTCCCGAGGGCAAGACAGATGTGGACCTGCTGGAGCAAGTCCAGAGGAGGCCACAGAGACGCCTGAAGGCCTGGAGCCCCTCTGCTATGGAGACAGACTGGGAAAGCTGGGGGTGTCAAGCCTGGAGGAGAGAAAGCTCCACGAGGTCCTGTTGTGATCTTTCAGTGTATAAAGGGACTTACGGGAAAGGAGCAGAGAGACTTTTTACCAGGGTTTGCAGTGCCAGGACAAGGGACAAGGGTCGCACACCGACAAAGGGCATGGCTAGATTGGACATAAGGAAGAAATTCTTCCCTGTGAGGGTGGTGAGGCCCTGGCACAGGTTGCCCAGAGCAGCTGTGGATGCCCCATCCCTGGAAATGTTCAAGGACAGGTTGGACAGGGCTTGGAGCAACCTGGTCTAGTGGAAGGTGTCCCTGCCTGTGGCAGTGGGGTTAGACTAAGTGACCTCTTAAGGTCCCTTCCAACCCAGACCGCTTTGTGAGTCTACAACTTCCTGAGCAGCACAGTAACTCTGCTCCCCACACCCAGCTCCCTTTCCCGCTGAGGGACAGCTGTCACTGCCACCACTCGCACCTGACTCGCTCTGGGTTTCATCCAGACGCTGCTCTACTCTCAAAAGGGATACACATCCACCAAGCATAAGGCTTCAGGGCTCTCCCCTCCTGCTCTGCTTCAGAACTGTAGCGCCCACAGCAGAGGCTAAAAACCCTGAGCTGGAAAAGCCTTTCCTCATCCTGTCTACTACCCAGCCATGGTAAGTGACTCCAAGTTCACCTAGAAAGTCTCCCTGCTTTCCTCGCAGTGCTGACTATGAGCACATGTCTTCTCCCACAGCTGGGTTCACAGCCATCATCTCCCCACCTCTTGCCATCAAAATATCTCAGGCACAGGACATGCTCCAAGTTGGAACTGGATGGCTCCTGAGGTTCAGCCAAGGTTTGGTCCTCCAGAGAAGCATGTCAGAGTCCAGACTGTGGGATGAAGCAGCTTCCTCATCATCCAGTGAACTGGTCCAACCAAAACCTACTCCCTTCCCTACCGCTCCTGGTACACTGTAATCCTGTTGGAAGGTCCAGCAGGTCCAGGGCTGGTGTCCCTGTGCTGGCAGATGAATAAGGAATCAAGGCAGTTTACATGCACCGTGCATTCTGATTGGCTGTTTCGATTGGTGAGGTTAGTAATCATCACTGCTGCTCTACTCTACGTTAGGAGCATGAGCATGCCTCCGGAGAACTCGGAGCGCCAGGGAACCACCCTGGGAAGCACCAGTGAGGTGACAGAGTTCAGCAGCCTCATCCGGACTGGGAGAATGGTAGCAAACTACAGAAATCAGCTCTAAAGCACATGGAGAGGTGCTGGGTTTAAGCACTTTCAGATCAGGATTTCAAGTCCTGGGCACCACACACACACTTCTGTACAACACTCACGCAGCTCTCACTCAAACGCATTGGGATTTCCACCTCTCTACTTGGACAGGAATGCATCCCAAAGCTTCCTTGTTATGATCACCAGTAGGGACTCATAGCTCAGTCTTGGAAAAAGGGCAGTTAAAGGATTTACAGATGGTGGGGCAAGCTGGAAGTTCAGGAGGGCAGCCTCAGCCCTGCAGAGATGAACCCAGTACATTCACCCCCAGCTCTGAGGGTCCCCAAGGGCAGCAAGAGGAGCTGAGAGAACAGACCTCCAGCTCTCACCAACACAAAACCTCTCTGCTTTGCAATTCCAGAAGATGCAATTGCTTCCAGCCCTTCTGGGTTTTTTGCTTCTGGGTCAGCAAGATCAGTGATGTCACTGATTGGCACTGGTTGAAGAAACATGAGTTGAGTACTGGGGTGACAGCCGGAGGGTGGCAGGACTGCACTGCTGCTGCTGCCGGCAACTACAATTTTAGAGTGATCATTACTAAGGAAACTTCAGACCCCCGACTTGTGAAGCAATCTACCTACAAAGCTGTGAAAGAGAGGGGAGCTCAAGCAATGCAGCACCAACTGCTCTCAAAGCCCTCACCCAGTTTGTCTGTGGATGTGATAATATCGGCTGGAAGGGAGGAGTCCAGATCTGCATCCAAAATGCCCAGTGGATCGAGTTGTGCTACATGATGCCCTCGAATCTATGAAATGCACCAGCAATGGAAAGGAGAACAGGAACCAAAAGGGAGAGAAACACAAAAGAGGGGAGGGGTAAAAAAGTTAAATTACATTAGAATTAATTTGCAGAGTAATTCTCACCGACGTTTGGAGAAACAGTTACTGGTGCATCATCAAAATTTACACAACTAATGCCGAGAGGATCAAGCTTTGCAATGTGGTGACCCCTGACCTGGAAGCAACAACACAGATTAGTCACTAAAACAAGTTAATTGAAGAAACATTCCTAAAAAAAAAAAAGTTAGAAAATTTCATTCAGAGTTTCCCTCTTTACATTTTCTGCAGAGCTACCCCAATTCTAGCTGCAGCTGAAGCCTAGAGAAGTTGGGTTTAGTGTCACCTACAGCACACAGGAGAGTGCCAGCAGCCATCAGGACTGCTCTGCTCTACCTGACACCAGGTTTGGCAGGGGTACGGGGGGATGGCTAGCTCCTGCACAACAGAGACAGGGTCTAAGGGTCTCCTGATGCTTTCCCAGTGTCCCAACTCGAGCAGCTCCTCTCTACAGATGCAATAACTTCACACTGATGACCTCCTCCTAAGTATCACAGGCACATGAAGAGGCAATTTGCCCAGAGAAGCTGTGGCTGCCCCATCCCTGGCAGTATTCAAGGCCAGGTTGGATGGGGCTTGTGGAGCAACTTGGAAGGTTGTAGTAGGTGTCCCTGCCTATGGCAGGGGGGCAGCAGGGTGGAACAAGATAAGCTTTAAGGACCCTTCCACTACAAAGTATTCCGGGATTATATGAATTTTCCATATTTTGGCAGATATAGGTGTTCTCTTGCCAACAGGGCAGAGAAAACAGGTGTTTTCCACCAACAGCAGTAGCTCCTGAAAGGTCAAGGAATGTGTCTGAGGAACATTTGCCCAGCTGTGCAGCAGGTCACAGCATCCCTCTGGAGAAAGGAGCCCACGGTAGAACCTGGAGCGCTCTCCTGTGAAGAGCCAGGTGTGGAAATAACAAAGAGCTTTTGCACCAAGGGAGTCCTGACAGCTCCTGGCAGCAGCAGTCAGGCCAGGAATTCCTGTGCTGGGTCTGAATCCACATTTGGTGCCACAGAGAACAACAGGAGGTGATGAGGAGTTCTGGGTTTTTGCTGCCACAGAGGTAGGTACCCATGGACAGATCCCAGCACATCTCACTGGGCAAACTCAGGTCATCTTGGTGGCCAGCACTCTCCAACTGGTGAGCCACAGGTTATTCCTTGACAGTTTCAGGCTAAGTGATGCTGGGAATGGGGCAGGAAATACAACTGCCATGGTACAGGGTGCAGAGCCTTCCTTGCAAGCAATACACTGGGCATCAAATCTGCTACCAGTTAGGAAAAGCACTCAAGTACAAGTGGTTTACTAAACCTCTTGTACAAACCAGACACATTGATCTGACCTTATTTACCAGAAGGCATTCCTATTCAGAGCATCCCATGGGGGTTTTAGGATGGGATTTTTGTGGTTTTACTAGCCAAGGAGTCTGAAATCAGCCATCAGCATCAAGGCAAACTGTAAAGAAAGCATCATTACCCCCTGCTCTCTGCAGGGCCAGGTGACACCATAGCCCTGAGCACTGATGGCCACAGGAAAGCTGCTCTGGGCCAGTTCTGTCTGTGAACTATTTGCTTGTCTGTCTTGCAGCAAAGCACAGGGGTGAGCCCGTCACATAGTAGTCAGCAGGATGGAAGCTCACCATGCTGCTCCCCATGGCCAGGATGCTCTCAGTGGGACCAGGAGGCTACTTAGTCCAGCAAACAGCTTTGAGCTGAGGACACCTGGTGGCTTTCAGATTACCTCAGCAGTTTGCAGGTACACAGAAAATCCTCAAATCAGTGTGGGAGCAAAGAAAACACCTCTTTACCCACAGGAGCCATGCTGTTTGTTAGCATCCATATGTAACACAAGCCAAAACAAGGAACAAGAAAGATGCTCCAAGGGCTCGAGCCTCTCTGCTCTGGAGTCAAGCTGGGAGAGCTGGAGGGATTCAGCCTGGAGAAGAGACAGCTCCGGCAAGATCTTGGAGCCCATTCCAGTGCCTAAAGAGAGCTGGAGAGGGACTTTGGACAAGGGCCTGGAGGGACAGGACATGGGGGAATGGCTTCCCGCTGCCAGAGGGCAGGGTTAGATGGGGTATTGGGAAGAAATTTTTCCCTGTGAGCATGGTGAAGCCCTGGCACAGGCTGCCCAGAGAAGCTGTGGCTGACCCATCCCTGGAAGTGTTCAAGGCCAGGCTGGTCCAGGCTTGGAGTAACCTGGCATAGAGGAAGGTGTCCCTGCCCGTGCCAGGGGGGGTGGGAACCAGATGGTCTTCTCCCACAGCTTAAGACCTCTGCTAAGCCAAACCACTCTACAACTCACAATTAATAATGACGTGGACATGCAAACACAGTTGCAATTAAGGAGCCATCACTGATGCCGCAGCAGAGTAGTCATTGCTCGCCCGTAATTACAGGGAAAACCAAGCTCGATCCAAGTAAGAAATTATTGTGTGATGTTTTAAGTAGGTTACCAATCACATGCAGGGCTTCCTTCACCTTCCTACTCTTTCATACCTCCATATACTGCCCTGAACCTCCCCACCTGGACATCCCGCTGCAGCTACAGCTCTACTGTGACACCAGGGCAGGGAGGGAGGTGGATTTCTCACTACAGATAGCTTAGAAAAATACATCCAAGAGCCATCATCTTCCTGCGCTGCCATTCAGAGCCTGAAGAAGAGACAGGCATGCTGAAGAGGTTATGGATTTTGTGTTCAAATCACTGACTTTGAGCTTCTGCCTCCAACTACATCAGTCACTGCATGTTCAAACTCGGCATCTGCCCGCTTGTTCCACTGGCAAGGGGCTGCCTGAGAGCTGGCAGGGTGGTCATCTCTCATGGAATCAGCCACGCAGGCCCTCACAAACAGGTCCCCATGCTGACGTCAGCACTGCAGTTGCAGAGGCAGGCAGGGCAGGGACACTATCTTGGAGCCAGAGAGCAGGGCCAAGGGTGGGCAGACCTTTGGACTCACCCGGTGCTACAGTTCCTGCCATAACTCATAGCCTTTTACACTGGATTTTCTCCATACCTCAGCAGGAACACAACTGCACAGCACTGCAAGTGCTTCATCACAGGAACAGGTGAGAAGCTCACAACTGCACAGCGTTTGGGTTCATTAACTTCTCACCACAGCCATAATTACAGCCCCCACACTTGATAAACCAGAGCACAACAAAAAGTAAAACGATAACACAGATGTAAAAACACATTTAAATGTTCTCCCAAGTTAAAATACTTGCTGGCCTTCCCCCAGCCAGAGGATGTTTCTTTCCTGCTCCAAATTCGTTTCTCCCAGAAGGCTGACTTGACAGCATTGGTCTGAGCTGCAGCCCATCAGCACCAGAGGCCTCTATCAGGTTGCGAATCACATGGAAATGTTTCCCGAGCTTTTATTTTAGGACCTTGGAAGTTGTCAGCAACAGGGGGGAAGCAGGATGGGTGCTCCATGCCACTGCTAAACATGGCAGGAGCCCACAGCACGGGAGCAGCATTCCAGAAGGCAGCAAACTACCCTGTGTGGAGACCTCCCCCTCCCTGCCACCCTGTTTGGATGACAGTATCTTTTATCTTCCTATTGTCCGGCAAAGCATCAGCTGAGCTTCTGCCCCAACAGATCAGCTGCTCCTATTCCAAACCAGGCAGCCCAGCTCCTATCCTGCATGCTCTCCATGCAAACACGTGCATCATTCGCACCAAATCCAGCCCACCTCAGCCACTGCAAGCCCCTCTACAAAGGACGCGACCCTCCTTGGCACAAAGTCCACTTACCTGATATGCCCTGATGAGAGATTGCACTGCAAGATGATCCTCCACCAGTTTATCCACGTTAGGCTGTGCCTGAACCAGGGACTGGGCTTGGGACAGGGTGGAGAGGCTGGTAGTCAGTGGAGGGGGGCTTTGGTAAGCAGTGCCTGGAGCAGCTCCAGCATTGGCGTTGCGAAAAAAGATGTCCCATGACTAGGAAAAAGGAAAGAAGAGAGGTGACCAGGGTCTTCACTTGCAGCCCAAACACCTCCTCAGTCGAGGTTACAGAGGTCTCAGCTCTGCTGCCAAAGCAGGGGACAGAGCTGCCTCCTCCCCTGTACCTCAGCTCCATGCAGCCACTGCTGAAGGCACCCACCTGCCTTGAATAAAATAGCACTAAAGCTCTCCCACTAGTCCAGCTACATCACTATCCCACTTCCCATCCATCTGGATTGTTTCTTTTGGCATGAGGCCAATGCCAGAGTCACCCCTCTCTTGGCAGTGGCACCCAGGACAGGACACAGTGATACCCCATCCCTTGGCTCTGCTCTCGGAACTGCTGCTCTGAGCGACGAGCCCCAGCCTGGACTTCCAGCCCATTTCCCTCTCCCCAGGGGAAGCCACTGCCCTCTAAATACCCCAAATATTTTCTGGAAAATATTTTGGCCTTGTAATCAAATACACCTTTTCCTCTTTCCATGGTCTGAATGGCCTGAGATCTAAATCCCCACGTCAGCTGTGTTGTTCAGCCCTCAACCAGCGATGTTTTTCTTTTTCTATCTCTTCTTCAATTTTTCCCCATCCTTTTGGTGACACCAATGCCAGCACTATGGAGGTACTCCCATACCAGCTCTCCCATGCCCAGAATGAGGCAGCTGCCAACAGGCTCTGCTCCTGTTCCCTCTGCAGATGGGCATTTTTAGGTGTTAAGAAAACAAACCAAAACACTGGAAAAAAGCCCTTGACAGACTTGGTGTACTGTCATAACTTTTCCAGCACTGTCTGAAAAACCTGGAAGTATTCCAGGCCAAACCCAAGTTAACCTGTCTCCTTGCAGAAGCACCAACAGATCTGGGGAAGGAGAGGGCCTGGCCAAACGAAGTCCAAGCCACATCTTCCCATCACGCTTGTGCCTTGTCTCATGTGCCACCAAACGATGGCAAAGGATGAGGGCACAGCAGAAAAGCAGCTAGATCAGCACAGACCCAGGAAGCTAGCTAGAGCAAACAAATCCCGTGGGATTTGCATGCTGGTTTTAGCCCAAGGGTCTCTCCACCTACTGGGAGCTTGGCATCCTGCACCTTGGGAGGGCACCAAATACAGCCTTGGCGATCAGAGATGGGCAAAGCCCAGCCATCCCCAGAGTGCTTAAATCAGGTAGAAAAGTGTCCTCAAAGCAGGGGTTGTTTGGGGCAGAAAAGTTTTTGTCCCCTGGAAGCAGCGTGGAGAGGACTGAAAACCCGCCCTTTGCTGGAGTTGCCTCAGCTCAGCTGTTCCCCCCCGGAGTTCCTCCAGTTGCAGCATCCATCACATGTCCCAGGAAGGTATTTCCAGCCCCAATTTACCCAAGCACCCCATCGCCCCATCACATGACTGCACAAGGTGAATAAATTTAGAAACAGGTCATGCTAAAGAAACATAAATAAAATCTGGAACATTTTGACACACTGCAACTGATAGACAATCACTACCCCAAGGGGAAAAAAAAAAAGAGAAGACAGAAAACACCCAACCCTGTTCTGACTGCTAAAGGAAATTTCAGAGGGAAAAGAGGAAGATCTGCTTTATGTTCCATCCCTGCTCTTCCCTTCCCCAGGCTCACAGAGCTCCTGGATACCCCCAAAGACATCGGCTCCTGCAAACAGAGGGACAAGCACCCAGGGATGGGCTCTGCCCTTGGGATGGAGAGGAACCTGGCTGGCTGCTTTGCTCCGTGGTTTAAGGTTGTTTCGTGTACTGGCAAATAAACACAGGCAAGAGAAAAGGAGCACCTGTCAGCCTGAGGGGGAGCTGGGGACAGGGACTGAGCCAGGGGTGTTGCCTTTATAACCTCCTCCCTTCTGCCATTCATACCTCTTGGAGTTGCAAGTTGCTTCTGTTTTGGAAGAGAAAGTCCACTTTAAACTCTGCAAACAAGGTGTGTCACTGGCTGGGTCAGCTTGGGCACTTTCACTGAATGCTTTATTGCTTCACAGAATGATGTCTGGATGGCACAGGGCAGGCTAGGGCCATGATAAGTGCCATAAAAACATCAGCTTTCAACGTGCTGATGTGGTTTCGAATTCAAGAGAATCCAAGGGCCGTCCCATGAGTTTCTGGGAAGCACAGAGGTGCCTCTGGAGCTCACATCTCCCATGGGAGAGGCTGAACAGCCCCATCAGAGTTATCCTGCTTTATCACAAGAAGGAGAACTTTGCCTTAATCCAGCACTTGCCAAAGGTTAACGGCAGTAATGAACTCATGGGGAATAATTATTCCACTCCGACTTCTCTGTGCCCGTGGCAGCTCTGTGAGCGCTCCACTTGCTTTTATACCCTGCATAGACACATACAGGATATAAGATACATAGATACACATTTTGGGTACAAGAGAGCTCAGATTCAGGGCATTTTCAGACAGTCCCATAGACACAACACAAAGCATTAGCCTGGACTGGCTTTCCCAGCGTTCCTCCATGCACTGGCAAAGCGGGATTGTCTGCCACACACCAGGATAGTTCAGGCTTTAGGGGGAACCTGAGCTCAGTTCTGTGAGTGAAGCTCAGGGCAGGCTCCTCTATTGGGAACAGCCCCAAACCAGCTCACCCAGCCAAACAAGCACCTTCTACGAGACTCAGCTCCCGAAGAAGGGTGTGGGCTCATACAGGGACACAGCTCTCCTCATGGATCTGTGCATGAAACAGCCCTTAACACAGACTCCTTAACATGCCAGTGTTTGGGATTTTAAATTGAAAGGGGTGACCCCATCACACCTCAGAAAACTGAAGGTCCTTGTCTAGCCTGATAAGGGACACGACAATGTGCATAGCATGAACCCATTGGTTGCTGCTTGACCGCCTGCTCTCAGCAAAGATTACCTGCCCTAAATTTGGTTCAGGCTACTCCTCCTCCTCCTGCAGCCTCAAGTTCTGATGTTCCCCTTCTTCCCCCTGCGGACCATGCCAAGCAGGGTTGGTGCTTCTGGAGCCTGTGGCAGGGGAAGGAGCAGGAAACAGCCTGAGCTGGAGGTGGAAGCTGTGTGTCTCTTATCTACCTCCCAGCCTAAAGCACCCTCAATGCCTGCAGTGGATGGAAAATGTCATCCCTGTCCCCTTGCTGTGCATGCCTGACCTCCAAGCTGGGAAGCTGGGACATGACTCCAGCTTGGTTTTGTTGGAAAAGCAGTCCTTAAGACTTGCTTTTTTCATCACGAGTCTCAGGTTTGTTTCCTGGAAATGGCAAGACCCCATTGCATTTCATTTCATTTCATTTCATTTCATTTCATTTCATTTCATTTCATACACTGATCTTCCTGCTATCACAAATGAGTCCCAGCCACACAGGAGGAAAAATCCTATGTCAATTACTGCACTGCTCTCTGAGCACTGGAGTACTTCCAGAGGTGTTGATTTCCAGGGGATCAGTCACCCAGAACTGCAAGTCACACTTGCAATTCTTCACCATAAACACTGGACTCAGGGCCTGGAGAGGTGGTGATAGCTCCACCCTTACAGGGGCTCAAAACCTGACTGCACAAGGCCCCAAGTGACCTGGTTTAGCCATGAAGGTGGATGTCATCAACATGCTAGAGGCCACCTCCAAGCTGGATGCCTGGGCAGAAGCTCCAAAGTCTCCTCCTAACCTAAATTCTCCTCCAACTTCTTCAGCCAAGTGTGCACATGCCCTGCCTACCTACAGACAGGCTGATGAGCCACATTAACGAGGAGACAAGACCAGAAGCAAACCAGAGGTCTGGCCACAGGACCCAAATTTGCTTCCCAGCCAGCTTCCGTGGTCAGTTCTGATGTTTACTCTCATATCCACTTGGAGTGACTTTCAAGACTGTCCAGAGTCTGGAATCAGAGAGTCATACGACGACTCTCTGCCAAAGACATGATTGTGCCTGTTGCTGGGACAAGGTGGTGTAACCCTCACTTGTTTTTAAATCAAGCTACAGTATTTAAACTCATGGCTTTTAATTCAATATCGCACCTCTGAAGGAGGGGTTGTACCATGCCCTTGGGCAGCTTTCAAGTCACTATTTGGCAAAGGGCACAACCCAAACTAAGATGTTTTGTGATTTCCGAGTCTGTAGAAGCATGAAGTCAACTTTTTTTGTGAAAATCCTACATTAAGAACTTTTTAGCACCTGCATTTTGGATGGGTGGGATCAGTGCCATTGAAAACACATCCACACTGCCATGAGTGCTGGGGCATAGGATTCCTTACACCCCTGATTGCTCATTCACTCATTCTATCCTGGTTTGTACATGACTCATGAACAAAGAAAATCCCTGCTCCACATCAGGACATGTTCAAAACTGTCCTAAAAATCCCCTGGGTAATGCTGACACTTAGTCACTAGAGGAACATTTTCCTTGTGAAACACTGGGAATGGGGAAAAGTGCTGTCAGGTTTCAGAACTCCTCCTCCCAGCTGAGCCCTCACCTGCTTGGCTCAGTCTTGCTGGAAGAGCTTCAGGGATCCAGATCAGGACAGACCTCCACACATACTGCCCAAAGCTGGATTATTTTCCCAGTTTTAAGTTCAGGAGCAGCTGGTGGGAACTCCTCTGGCCACCACACCCTGTCCCCCTCCCGGTCTGTAGATCAGCAGTCTGGCTTTACACACACAAGCTCAAAGCCAAGCTTAGCTACATCTGCCCCAACACAGAACACCACCCATGCCTGAGACAAAAAGGAAACGAGTCACAATGTGGAGAATACCCTCCTTGCCCCTTTTTCCCCATCCTCCACTCCGGAATAAACCCTCTTGATAAGCCACCAGAGATGGAAAAAATACAGCGTTGGGAGCTCGCTACAGGTGGATTCCCAGAAGCCATTCCTTGTATCCGCTTGTGATCCAGGATGCTGCCCGTGTCCCAAGCCCACGGCGTTCCCTCTTGAACAGAAAAAGCTCCTCTTGGCTCTTGCTCAAGGAATCACTGCTGTTTCTTTTGGGCAAAGTGAGGCAGAAGGACCGTCCACAAACATCTGGCCCCTACAGATGAATTCACTCCTCCTCAAGAGGTGGCACTTACCTGCACCCACTGCTCAGACACACATAGAACTGAAGGTGACATCCTGGCAAGGTTGATCCTTACCTTATGTACACTTTTGGGATTTTCCAGCCAAGCATAATACATTTCCTCCACATAGTTAGAACTAGTCCCACTCAGAAATGGTTCGGCAGCCACTGGTGCACTGTAGCACCTGAGCTGTTGGAACGTCCTGGGTGCTGCCGGTCTGTGTTGGGAAATTGTCTTTACAGTCTGTGAGGCCGTCAACGGCCTCAGCTTTGCCGCACAAGTCCTTAAGTTAAGCATTTTTGTCCTGTTGCCTCACACAAGTTCCTGTTGAGAGAGAACAGAAAAGTGGGTTACAAATAACTGCAGGAGAGCACTGAACAGAGACCAACCCCTCCCCCGAGCACGGAGAACTGAGCTTAGGATCAGTTTTTAATTTGGATTAATCCATCCACCCTGTCCCACAGCCAGGTCCCTCATGGCTTGGAAACGCAGTTTACGCTCAGTACACTTGGCGTGGCCAGGTCTGCCTCTCCCATCCTTGGCAGCGTGGCATCATCATCTCCCCTGTCACAACGAAAGCAAATTTGCTTGGTGGGTACCCAACACTGGCCTCGAATGAGCCGCTGCACACCAAAGCCACCCACATCTCTTGATTTCAGCTTCTTCCATTGCTCTCCCTCCCAGGTAGGTCTGGGCTTCAATTTCTGTGACCACTCTGCTTGGCCGAGGTTTTCTTCTTCTTGGTTTGTTGTGATGTGCACCAGGATAAGGCTGGGAAGAAACCATCTACAGGGAAAATCACTTGCAAAGTAGGGGTATAGTAGTGCAAAGCACTTGAGAAGTGGGCTCCAGGACAGACCACTTCTCCTCAAAAGCCCAGACCCAAGAATGTCAATGCAGATGAAAGACCCAGAGAGGGGCTCTCCCCTGCTCAGAGAACCCAGAAAAGTAACCCAGAGCCGGCGTGGGACCTTTGAGAGGTCTCAACTTGCAGCTTTCCATAGGGCATGTACTGGGAGCAACTCTTCTTGGAGCTGCCCTTTCCACCCAGCTTCTCCCGCAAGAGGCAGGACCCAAGGCTAGAGGTGACCCAGCTGGCTGGTTTCCATATCCCAGAACAGTTTAATGAGCAGCAGCCCAATGTCAAAGCAGTTATCATGCGTTCACCAGATTAAAATGAAATTTCACAAGGGGCTAGAGAAAACACACCTTCATGGCCAGCATTTTGCTAGCCAGCCTTCCAGGTTTGTCTTGCTGAATCTAGTTCAGACACTGATCTCCCCTCTTGTAGTGACCAGTAACAGGACCCGAGGGTTGTGTCAGGGGTGGTTTAGGTTAGATATTAGAAAAAGGTTCTTCACCCAGAGGGTGTTTGGGCACTGGAACAGACTCCCCAGGGAATTGGTCAAAGCACCGAGCCTGACAAGACTTCAAGAAGCATTTAGACAACGCTCTCAGGCACAGGGTGTGACTCTTGGGGATGGTCCTCTGCAGGGCCAGGAGTTGGATGATCCTTGTGGGTCCCTTCCAACCGAGCATATTCTGTGATTCTGTAGTTCTGGCTGCCTGGCATGACAGGGGCTACACTTCCCATCACAAACCATAAGGTTTTGGTTCAAACAGCCTGAGGAAGACCCAGAGTCACCTGAATTCAACCAAAGTGTTTGACAGATTTACCCATAGGAAAAAGGGAACCGCTTGCCCTTTCCACTCTGCCCACAATCACACCTGGCAAGAAAGGCCAGCAGGTGCAGGACTGCGAGTGCCACAGCACTAGGGATTCTCCCAGTTCACCCTCTTCAGATCTACACAGCAAAACACACACAGGTATTTATCTGAAAGGCTGAGAAAGTCAGGGATGTTCAGCCTAGAGAAGAGAAGGCTCCAGGGAGACCTTACAGACCCTCCCCGTCCCTAAAGGGGCTCCAAGAGAGCTGAGGAGGGACTTTAGACAAGGGCCTGGAATGACAGAACAAGGGGGATTGGCTTCCCACTGCCAGAGGGCAGGGGTAGATGGGATACTGGGAGGAAATTCTTCCCTGCAAGGGTGGTGAGGCACTGGCACAGGTTGCCCAAAGAAGCTGTGGCTGTCCCATCCCTGGAAGTTCAAGGCCAGGTCGGACGGGGCTTGGAGTAACCTGGGAAAGTTACTCCAGTGTAACCTTACACAGTGTAACACAGTATAAGGTGTCCCTGCCCACGGTAGGGGGGGTGGAACTGGATGATCTTTCAGGTCCCTTCGTACTCAAAGCATTCCATGATTCCGTGATATTTCAGAGAGCCAACTGAATCAGGTGCCAGAGCACAGGCATGCATATGGCAGGGAAAAAGCTTTAGGACAGAAGCAGCATCAACATCTCCAGTATTATGTCCAGTTTCGGTGTTGTCACT
Source organism: Struthidea cinerea (assembly GCA_013397865.1). Lineage (NCBI taxonomy): Eukaryota > Metazoa > Chordata > Aves > Passeriformes > Corcoracidae > Struthidea > Struthidea cinerea. The sequence continues at coordinate 54,337 of VZTI01003268.1, forward strand.
CAGCAGCATCCAGTGACCTCTCTGGAAAACACTGAGGTTAATGCCGGAGTTCAACCCAATGTGAGCAGAACTAGCTGCTCTTTGAGGATCTCTTGCAGAAGGGGTTGGCTAGGAGCCTGGACAGAGACAAGACAAGCTTGGAGCTGGGATGATTGCAAGTTGGATCAAAATAGAGAACCAGAAGCAAAGACGTAGGAAACCGAGTCTGAGACAAGGGATATCAGGGTCACACAGGAATGCAAAGGTCACACTGGGAGTGACGACTGAGGAAAGTGCAGAGGGGCAGCCAGTCACAGCCCAAACCTCAGGAATCCCACAACAGATGACAGCCCAGAGCTCACCAATAAGCAGATTAAAGTGCTAAATGCGACCCACCCGCAGTCGGGATGGGGACGTCAGCCTAGACGGCGGGTACTTGGGAATGACTTGGGATTTTAGGAACACGTCCTATGTTAAAAACAGCATAAATTCCACTTTCCAGGACGCGGCGGGGCCAGAGCCACCGGCTGCAGCCACAGCTGATCCAGTACCGGGCACCTTCGGGCCCGCGGCAGGCGAGGGCCTCAGGGTGGGCGGGGTCCGAGGCAGACCCTCTGTGGCCGCTACACCGCCGACCCCGGCCCACTAGAGCTCACCAGACATCTCCGGGAGGCGCCGCAGACTCGGACGGCATTCCCCGACCGGGCAAACGGAATGAAGCGGCCCCGCGGGGGGGCCCAGAGAGGGCGCGGGGGGGGGCCCGTGAGGCGCGCGGT
>VZTI01003268.1:55379-72379 GCA_013397865.1 Struthidea cinerea
GGCCCCTGCTCCCGGCCCTCCGGCCCGGCTGGGCCCGACCACACCGTCCGGCCGGCCCTGCCGCGGAACCCACCGGCGCGTCCGTACACCCCGCTCGTGGCCCCGGCTCTGACAGCGGCCCCGACCACTGGTCCGGTCCCGCCCCGCCCCTGCGTCACTACGTCGCGTCGCCCCGCCCCCTTTGCCACGCCCTTCCATCCCGGCCCAATGCGGCTGCGCCGTCCGGCGTGAAACAGCGGGGGCGGGGCAAGGCCCTAGCGTGGCCTGGGCTCTACTGTTAGATCTGGGGACCCCTGGAATGGCCAGAGAACTTTCACCATGGCCTGCAGACCCTTGGTATGGCCTGGCAACACCCACCGTGGTCCATGGCCCACAACCCTCGTCATGGCTTGGTGACCCTCACCATGGCTTCAGGACCCCAACCGTGGCCTGGGGACCTCTACCATGGCCTGGGGATCTCCACTGTGTCGTGGAGGACCCCTTGCCCTGGGGGACCTCAGGCCTTTGGGGATATCCCAGCAAGTGTGACAGCTAGCGGATGCTCAGCAGGGCACAGGAAGTGCTCAAGGAGCTCTGGGTTTCTGGCAATTTCCTGACAGTGAGTCATGGTGGCGCCAGTCTCGGCCACAGGAGCTGTGCAGGGCTGGATGGCACTTTCAGGAAGTGAAACAGGTGCCAGGAAAACACCCCAACAGCCCAAGTCCACGCAAGCCCAGCCACGCATATCCCCGGCCCTCCCAGCATGGTGCAATCTCCGGCACACTGGATGGACATGAGGATGAGCAGTGTCCCTAAAGGCCATGTCTCTGATGGCCATGTCCCCAGGGTGGCATGAGTGGGCACAAGAAACCGAGGGGACAGGAGGGTCTTGCACCCACTGGTGTTGGGGCAGTGGGGACAAGAGGGGTGACAGAGGGCGCACAGCGGCCATGGCACCAGGGGTCTGGGCAGTGCAGAAGGAAGCTGTGGGGAAATGGTGGAGAGGCAGCGCTTGCACCACCAGCCGCTTCCAGGGCAGCCACAATCCCCAGCCCTGACAAGGGTGGGTGTCATCACAGCTGGGCTGGGGCTGGGATTGGGACTGGGGCTGGAGCTGGTGCTGGGTGAGTCCAGCTCCCTGCTGGGTCAGCTGAATGGTGGGCTGGCACACGGTCACAGGCCCCTCACATCAACCCCAAACATCCCCTCTGCTCTCTGCCCCACACACTGGCCCTTCAGGCATCCTTCGGCTCTGCCCCACACCCCAGCTCTGGATCATTCCCTGCTCTGCCCCACACTCTGGTCCTGGAGCACCCCCTGTTCTGCTCCATGCTCCGCCTCCCCACTGCACTGCTTGGGGGCAACCAACCCCCCCAGCCCTCCAGTCTCAACAGAGTAATTGGGCAAAACCGGGCATTGCGAAACCTGGAAATCCCACTCTGACAGTGCTTCCTTCTAGAGACTCTTGAAAACCAGCCACACTGATGCTGGGCTCAGAGAGCAGCCAAGCAGCACTGCAGGCAGGACAGGCAGGAGCAGGCAGCCAAGTGCCTCAACAGTTTGCAGGTACTGTGAAGTCTCTGCCCAGGACTCTGCAGTCAGTGGCGGCAATGGCATTCGTCCCTGATTTGGACACACTGGAGAGCAGCAGGTAAGAATAGACGTGCCAGAGAGAACTTTGGGTATGTGATGCTGCATTCCTGACCCTGACTTCACCGTCTCCCTTTGCCTTTCAGCCTGAACGAGGAGACATTGTATGGCCCCAACTGCCTCTGCCCACAGAAGGTAACACTTGGGTGGTGGGAGCAGTGGGGTCCATGTGGTATGGAAGCCAGGCTCTCACCCTGCATCCTCTTTCCTCCCCAAAAGGCTCAACTGGACTTGGAGGTGACATCGCCTGGGGTGGGCATCCAGGTGACAGTGACAAAAGGACACCTTTCCAGGACCTTTCGCCAGGCTGCTGTCCTGGTGGTTGCTGTGACCAAGCTCCTAAAGCAGCCGTCGCACAAGGACTTTGCTGATAGTGACCTTGGCAGCTTCTTGGATGATATTTTCGGTATGAGAGTGATGTCAGGGGTGTCCCCCCAGCCAGAGGATTCTCTTGGGGGATACTCTTGGACCTGGGAGCATCAGCATCCCCCTGACTGTCTCACTCCCCACAGAGCCCGTCTCCTTCCAGTGCATCAAGGGCAGTTATACTGGGGCACCCGTTTTCCGCTACACTCGCTCCCAGTCCTTCGACATCCTGGACATTGATCATAAATGCTTCGTACTGGAGTCACCCACCCAGCTAGTGGCCCTGCACCTGCAGGGACCTTCTGCTGGACGGAAAGGTGAGAGCATACAGTCCCATCCCACTGTTCCTCTCCCCAAAACCAGGACCACCCAGGAACCACCCCACAATCCCAGGACCACCTATTTACCTGTCCCTTCTCTCTGCAGTGAAGCTCAACATCGCTCTGTACCGTCCCCGGTCATCACAGGGCAGCCCAGGGTCTGGAAGGGTGCCAGTGGCATTGGGTATCAAGGGCTACCAGCTCTACATGTCATGTGTAATGAGTGGCACCAAGCCCGTGCTGCAGCTGGAGGTAAGCAGGGGGTCCCACCAGTGTGTCCTCTGTGGGGCTGGGGGCTCCATTCCACCTTGACTCCCGTTTCACCTCTGTGGTTATAGGAAGCAGACGTCAGGAGGGATATTGAGAGTGTGGAGCTGACCCGCTTCATCTTCTATCGCCTGGACAGCCCAGCTGAGGGGACCACCCGCTTTGAGTCGGCCGCCTTCCCCGGCTGGTTCGTTTGCACATCCCTGCAGCCCCGCCAGCCTGTCGGCATCACGAACACCCCAGACCAGGTGAACATTGCTACCTATGAGCTGAGCGGGCGCTGAGAACCCTGCATCAACCCAACCGGCAGTCACCGGTTTTCAGGCTGTATGTACTAAGTACAACCCCCTGGGACACAACCCCCCTCCCCATCTATTTCATGTGAAATAGCAGCTCTGGGCCCCATGGGCTCGAGCCACCCCAATCTGTATGTATGTGTGTGTTTATTTATTTATTTATTGTGTCTGCCCTTTGCTTTTGTACTTATTTATTGTGCCCCCTTATTTATGATTGCTTTTAACTTCTATGTGGATGGAGGTGGAAATAAAAGGTTTTCTAGGACAGCATTGCTCAGCTCATTGCTCATGGGGGATAGGATTATGGATGGGAAAATCCTTCTGTTTTGGCTGCTTTTTGGGTGAAAACCCAGGGAGTGGGGGGCCACCCCACAGCCCAGGAATCATCCTGACTTGGTCAGACCCATGCAGGACCCTCCACCACCCTGTCTCCATGCCCACACCACAGCTGGGAGGTGACTGGGGTGGGCATCCCATGGTGGATCCCCAGCAGCCCGGGCAGCCACCTGGAGCTGTCACCTCTGCCCCAGCTGCTGCCAGCACATGGCATGGTGGGACATAGCACGGTAGGACAGTGAGTGGCGTGGCGTGGCATTACAGGGTGTGGCATGATATCACATACACATGCCACATATACACGTGGTGTACCATGTCATGCAATTTCACACGACACCATGCCTTATGGGGCACAGCATGGTGCAGCATAGCATGGTGTGGTGTGGCACTGCATGGTATTGCACGGCATTGCATGGCGTGGTGTGGCATTATGGGGCATTGCATAGCATGGCATGGCATGACATTGCGTGGCCAGACGTGGCACGGCATCGCACACCAGGCCGTGGAACGTTGTGGCCTGGCACAGTATGTCACGACATGTCTTGGCACGGCGCGGCAAGGCCCGTCATTGCAAGGACCCACCCCCGCCCCTGTGGCTGAGGCCGCCGCTGGGGGCGCGTTGTAACCGCCCCCTACCCCTCCCGGCCAATAACAGAGCCAAAGCCGGCGTTTGGCTCTCTCCATTGGTCGGTTTGAAGAAGGCGGTGGCCAATAACTGCGGCGCGGCGGTTGTCGAAGGGGTGGTGGTTGTGCTGAGGTAGTGTCCGTGATGGAGCGGGCGAGAGCCGTCGGTGAGGGGCTGGGAGCCCCGGAGCTCGGTCTGACGGGTCCCGGTACTGGGGGATGCGGGCGATCCAGGGGCCCTGTGGGGGCGGGGGAGAACGGAGCTATGAGGCCCTGCGATGCGGGGGTGCTGCGACCTGCGGACCCTCTGGGGCGGGTACTCTGCGGGGAGGCCGCGAGTTCTGTGGGAGTGCTGGACTGGAGGCGGGCAAAGACGGGCCTGTAGGGAGGGTGTCAGGGATGGCCTGGGGGGCTGCTGAGGCCTTGGGAGGGAGGCTGAGGCGGGGGCGAGGAATCGGTGTGGGTAAGGATGTGGGAACCTGCGGGAGGTGCCCACAAAACAGGCCCAGGGATGCGGTTTGGGAGAAGGCAGTGTGGAAGGATTGGGGGCGTGCTGGGGGGTCGTGCTGCTCTTGGCTCTCAGTGGAAGCCTTGGAGAGCAGAGGGCAGGGGGGGCTTGACGTGTCCCTAAAGCCCAGGGCGAGATGTGGGTGATCGGGTGAGACTGGGAGAGTGTTAGGGGCGGGGGCCCTGGGGATGGTGTGATGCTGGACCCTGGCTGTGAGGTGCCCTGGTGCCGCAGCCAAACTGGGGGTGTATCAACTCAAACTCGGAAGTATCCTTTGTCATCCTGTTGAGATGCTCCTTGCTTTTCCCTCTTGTGTTAGAAGAGGACTTGGCTGCTACTGGGTGCAGGCCTACGGGATACACAGCTGAAACGGAATCATGGGCAGCATCTCCCCTTTCCTTCTGCAAACTGAGCCCTGCACAGCTGGGGTGTTGAGTGGCATCACTCTGTGAGGATCGGGAAGCTTAAGTGCCAGTGAGCCTCTGGGCAATATTATGTGCATGGGAATTTCTGGGAACAGCATTGCCAGGCTCCCCAGGCAGGGAGGTTGAGAGATGTGCAATGTAGTGTTTGTGACTAACAGAAATCCATTGTGACAGATACTCGTTCTTTGAGTACTGAGACTGTGCTGTGTGCACTGCATTTCCTGTCATCTCTCTGCAGAGCAGTGGAGGAGCCAGCCACAGAACTGCCAAGCAGCCAAGGAAAGGCTGAAATGCCCAAGTGCAAAGTAAGTTAGGAGGATGTTTGGTTTGGATGAGATGATATGTAAAGGTCTGAGGTATAGCTGACTCTCCCCACTGGCCAGTGTCTACCTTCTCTGGCCTGTGTACAAAGAACCAGCTCCTGCCAGGGCTTCGCTGTCTGGGCTCTGCCGCCACAGCACCCTGGCACTGGTCTGTAGTTGCTGGCAGCAGGAGCAGAGAGATGGTTTGAGTGCTGGCATTTCCCAATGGCTGATGGTGTGTTTTCTGCATATTTTATGAGTCTCTGTGAAACTTTCTCATCTCAGCTCCTCGCTCTGGCAGAACAAGCCTTGCTGCTAAAAACTCAGATTCAGAACCAGGTCTCAAGGAAAGGGTGATTGGAGTCTCACCACTGGTTTTTAATGGCAGCTTCCAGTGGCCTTTGGAATATGTTAATATCAGGAAGGGGCGTTTTCAGTGCATCTGGCAGGAAAATATGAAGAGAAGAAGCAGGATCAAAGAGCAAACCAGTTCCTGTTGCCAGGCTCTGGGAAATGCCACTAATGTAATAGAAATGACAGAAGATTCATGACCTTTCATTTTGGCATAATGCAGCACTTGGGCAGAACAAAGGATGATCCCCTCGCTCTCTAGGCTCTTTCTTACAGAAAAATACTTGCGCAGGCATTAATCTTCCCAGAGGGCTGAGCTGCTACCCTGGAGCAGAGGGATGGGAGAACTCTCCAGCTGGCTGCTGTCAGAGAGCTCCGGTTCTGTGAGGAGGAGAGGACAGGACTGTGGGAGCTGACAGTGGCCTGCTGTCCCACATTCCTGCTTAGCTGCCAGTGCCTGGACAGCTGCAGGGCTTGTGGATCAGCTACACTGCAGTGAACCCTGGTCAGGACTCTCTGAGGCACCACTATGACCTGCAGTGTGGCAGCAGCATGACCTCAGCTGTCTGTGACACACAGGGCAATTTGGGAACCTCCAAACCCCCTACCTGCCAGACCATTGCCTGCAAGAATCATTTTGGTTAGTTTTGTTGTCCATGGAAGTTTTGTGGCAACCTTGAATGTCAATGGTTTGTGTTGCTTTTCTGTTGCCACACAAAAGAAAAAGAATTCATAGCATGGGGTAGTATTCCTTGACAAGTTCTTGATTTCTGAAAGCTACTCCTGAGCTCCTGTGTCTGTGTCTTTGGGGTGGCCAAACCAGCCCAGTCTGAAACAACCAGCAGTGGGTTAGATATCTAACTCTTTTTGCTTTTCTTATGGCTGATAAATTACCTGATAATTTGTTTGACTTTTACAGACACTTTTTAAAGGACTGGACTAATCACCTGAGACCACCCTTAGAACCAGTTTCTAAACTCAAGCATGTAAGTAGGAAGCTTTTGAGTCTTTCATGCTTTAAGTGAGTCTGGGCAGAAGGGGGTCCCCTGTCACGAATGAGTGTTTTATGGTTGCTTAAAGAATCACTGGCAAAGGTATCAGCAAAAGCAGGTTTAATATAAAAGTGAAAGCATGACAAAGTTCATTGTCAAGGTTCACTCTACTACTTACTGGATGATTAAGGCACATAGAGAAAAAGCAAGCTAAAATCTAAAATCAATCAATCAAAGAGCAAAACCAACTCAAAAATTACCTATGTGGAGGCTGGGGGAGTGGGGCAGGGGAAGGGTAAGGATAAAAAGGAATTAGGAAGGTCCATTGAGTCACAAGATTCAGAGCAGACAGTCTTGCTAATCTGAGCACTGGACTTGACCAACAGTTTAGGCCTGAAGGTTTTAACAGCACTTAACAGTACTTAATGAATAGGTTAAATTAAACAATTTAACAAAGGATTCATACAGAATTTACTGTAGCACAACAGTAACTTGCTTACAGGCCTGACTTAAAAATCCAAAGTACTGAAGAACCAAGGAAAGCCACATTCATGGAGCATTTGCTGTAGCATACTTACACACATATAGACCTAAAGAGTTTGTACAAGGTATATACCTGTGAAAAATTCCCCTCAAATTCAGTGAAGGACTCAAGTTGGTGCCTTTGTATCTCCTCAATAGGCGAAGGGTTGAGCCTTGGGGAGAGGGGGCATCAGCCCAGGCTCTGTTGACGTAATTCTCTGTTCCTCCAAGTACAGCAAACATGAGAGTTTGCTGGCTCTGAGATGCCCTGCTCAGAGGGAGATGCTGGTCACAGCCCACAGCAGTCCAAGAGAGCTCAGAGGGTCTCACTCAGGATCGTTGCTTATAGGGTCACAAGAGAATGTTCTTTAGTCATAATAATTTTCATTCCTGGCTGCAATTCAGATCTGTAACTTGCTTTGAAAACCACATCCCCAAGTCAGGGTCGTGAGTTCCTGACTCCAAATGCGGGGCATACAACAGATGGCTAAATAGCTGACAGTGAGTCAACTAATTATTTTCAAAGGAGTTTAGCTTGGTTAGGAGTTTCAGTTTGGGAGACTGATCCTTTGCCCATGTCCTGGTGTGTTACGGTTCTGTTGACAGCTGCTTTGTCACATGACTGTCCCCTGGGCCAGCTGTCAGGGTCTGACCAAGCTGTGCTCTCCTTGTAGCTGAGGGCTGCTTTGTCTTTCCAGATTGAGAGAAACCAGAAGGATGTTCTTGGGAAGGTGATGGAGGGTGCTCAAGGGGATGGCAAGCTTGGAGCCAAATCCACACAGCACACTGGCCACACTGCTCAGCAGAAGCCTTCAAATACATCCCAGAGAGCAGCAGGGGTGTGTCCAGTGCAGCCGGGGAGCAACGTGAAGCTTCCTGCTTCTGCACAGACCAGAGGCAGGCTCCCACCTTCAAGCTCAGGTCACCTAAATCCAGAAAGGAATCAGAAGTCTGCACAGGGGGCTGTCACTGCAGCAGCACCTCAGATGGGAAGTGACCACCCCCCTCCTGGAGCACCTCACTCCCTGAATGAGGGGCTGCAGGACAGGCTGGTCTGCCACAAGGAAAACCTCGGCCCACGAGCCTCCACACACCCAGAGCTGATCAGAACTTTCCAATCTGATGGAAACAGTCTCGGGAAGAAGAGAGTCTTGGCCCACAGGCAAAGCTCAGCTGTAACATCAAGGCCTGTTCTGGGTCCAAAAGACAGAATTAGTAACCGCCAGGCTAAGGAAGAGCCAGTTCTGGATAAATTCAGGAAAACCCTGCCAGAGTCAAAGAGTGTATCTCAAAATATAAGTATCAGAACTCAGCCGTTGCAGCCCTCTCGGTTCCTTCCTGCTTCTGATAATTTGCTACATAAAAATCCAGGGAAAAACCAGGGAAAAACGACTACAGTGAGGCAACCTGTAGGAAAGCCACCTGGCACAGTTCCAGGGGGAAGTCTTAAGCACCACAGCCAACCTCCCCCAGTGAGAAGATTTCCCACCAAGCCTCCCACCTTGGGCAAGCCCCAGGGGACCACAAACCTGAAATCCAGCCTGAACCCAGGTGTCACTTTGCCAAGGCCCATGGTTAAAGAGGGGATGGACAGGAAAGACATGAAGGTGGTGCCTCCTGGACACACAGCAGCATCCCAAGGGACAGGCCACCCAAACCAGTCTCACAGCATATACAACTCCAAAACTCATGTATTTGAGGATGATTTGAGAAGTAGGAGAGATGAGCTTAAACCAGAGCTACCGAAGGCAAGTGGTATGCAGGCTAGGCGCATTCCAAGGATCCCATCAGCTGCGGATCGTAAGTAAGTGGCAGCTCTGAGCGCCTGGGTCCTGCCTCCAGGACACAGCAGAGTTTAAAGGGTTTGACTGGGTGAGCCAGTACCATCCTGCTGAAAACGGAGTCCAAAGTCTTTTATCAGCGAAAGCTTGTTGGGAGGTTGATGCCCTGAAAAAGAAGGGGTTGGGGATGATGTTGGGTGGCACCCTGGGTTCCTCTCCCACCAATTCAGTAAGTGGAAGGAGAGTGTGTGGCCACTCTCCTGTTTTAGCCTCAAGACTTACGCTTGAGAGCGTTTTCCTTTCCCAGTCTAGAGCTCAGATGTGTTTCTGACATAGATATACTGATTCTTTTTGAGCAGCTGAAGTTGGCTAAAGGGAGATTCCAAGGAAAAACAGCCAGCTCTTGCCAAACTACTGTCTGCTGGGGTGGTAACTCTGATCTCTTGGTCCTTGGACAGGAAACAGCTGGAGGAGTGGTTGGCATCCAGAGGTAAGAAGTACAAGCGGCCACCGATGATGCTGCTTCAGAAGCAGGCAGTGAAGCCATCCTGCAGAAAGGTCAAAGCAAAAGAGAAGCAAGAGAATCCAGGGCAGCACTGCCAAGCGGAGATCAACAACATATTAACTCAGTGCCTGAAGTTCGTTGAGGAGGTGGGAATGGGAAAGGAGCTGCTTGAACAAGCTTCTCCTCTCCTGGAGCATGCCAGGGGATGACGGCCGTGTCCCTCCAGTAGCTAAGAGGGGTTGGGAGCAAGTGTTCAGTTGCCAGAGGGGAAACACAGGAAAACAAAAGTCCTCATGCAGTTATGGGTAGGCCAAAGGCATGCAGTGAGCTGTGCTGACCGGGAGAATGGAGAGGTACCCTGTCAAAACGGACTGTTGTGGTTTAACCCCAGCCAGCAGCCAAGCCCCATGCCGCTGCTCATGCAATCCTCCACCAGCAGGACTGGGGAGAGAATTATAAGGGTAAAAGCCAAAGAATTAATGGGTTGAGATAAAGACAGTTCAATTGGGAAAGCAAAAGCTACACACACAAGCAAAGCAGAACATCGACTCCCTGCTTCCCATGGCCAGGCAGGTGTTCTGCCACCTCCAGGAGAGCAGGGCCCCATCACATGCAGTGGTGACTTGGGAAGACAACCGGCATCACTCCAAATGTCCCCCCACTTTATACACTGAGTACAGGGTCCAGAATGTATCTTTGGTCTGTTGGAGTCACCTCTCCTGGCTGTGTCTCCTCTCAACTTCCCACAGATCTCCAGCATCCTTGACAGTGGCAGTATAAAAAGTAGAAAATGCCTTGGTCCTGTGTAAATCCTGCTCAGCAGTTATGAAAATACCTCTTACCATCACTGTGTTTAGCACAAATCTCAAGCAAAGCCCATACCAACCACTGGGAAGGAAATGAATTCTACCCCAGCCAAAGCCAGCACGGGCCTTCTGAGTGACACTGACGGTGTCCTGGAACCTGGCAGTGCAGTCTGCAGCAGCAGCCCAGGCTGATTGAGCCAACTCGAGGTAGATCCCTGGTGGGTGTCACAGCTTGAGGTATGGCCCTGGTGAGCTACAGTTGCTGGGACCACTGACCACTAGCCCTGCTCCAGGGTTTACTGGCCCCAATTAATGCCAGCACTGGAGTCTATCCCTTGACACCCCTCTGGAATACTAGACTCACTTACCCAAGGGGAAAATAGAGGCAGGACAGCTTTTATCTGCCATGGTTATGGAGGAGACTTGCAAACCCAGACTTTTGAGGCCCTCCTCCTGGAGAGTGTTGGGAGCTATGGTTAGGCATGGACTACTTCCTGGTGCAAACATTCGTCCATGCCATGGTCACCTTTCCCTTCTCCTTACAGGGTGTCTCTGCAGAGGAGCTCTCGGTAGTGCTGTCCCATGTGCCCCAGGCAGAGAAATTTGCCAAATTCTGGATCTGCCAAGCAAAGCTGCTCGCCCGGAGTGGCCCCTTTGACGTGTTGCAGCTGTACAGAGAAGCAGTCAGCGCTGGGGCTGAGGTGAGTGGGGCATGCCAGCTCCCTGTGTTCCCTGCCTCCGCACTGGAGGGCTTCCTTGAGATCCAGGGGCCAGGTTTTGGAATGAGTAGCATTAGTCACTGGTGAAAAAGTGATTTAGAGCTGCCAGTCCCATTCCATGCTGCAGGATGTGCCCATGCAGGGTGGGCACCAGGCCAGCTGTGCTGGGTGCTGATGGATCCCACTGGGCAAAGGGGAGTCCTGCAGCCTCTTCCTGCTGTCCTCAGCACAGGGTGTTGCGATGCAGCAAAAACCTTTCCTCCTATTCAGCTGTAACTCTGGTCTCCATTCCCATGCCAGATCTGCCCTGACCCATGTTCTGCTTTTCCTGCAGCCAGTCGAGGAGCTCAGGGAAACTGCTCTCAGTATTTTGAAGGATGCAGGCCAAAACTTGGAAGGTAACCTGAACATTGTGGGGCCGGCTGGAGCATGGGCAGGCAGGGGCTCCCTGGCGTTCCCAGCTGGGAAGCAACACGGTTTACAGTCTGTTCCAGCACCTCGTGTCCCTCTTGACGAGTGTTGTGAAAGTCTGAAATCCTGATCTCAAAAATGGGACAATGTTACTCTGCCCGGGCTAGGGAGGGTCCTGGCCTGGCAAGCCTCTGCAGCCAGGCGCCCTGGCCCCTGTCCAGAGTGCCAGCTGCTGCTCTCTGCAACTGCGTTGCCCTTTTCCTCTCCTGCCAGGAGAAAAGGCCGAGGAACCCATTCCTTGGGGGCCTACGACACCTTGTCCAGGTGAGAGGCAGCCCATAGCATCGACTCCAGGCCTGGTGGGGAGGCCCCTGACCTCCCTTCCCCCCTCAGTCAAGTTACAGGTTACATCTGCATCCAGGTAAGGCTGAACCTCCTGCTCCTGGTGGCACACACCCTCCATACCAGTGCTCCTCCACGGGGTTTACCCAAGGCTCTTGTCCTCTCCATAGAGGAAGGGAGCTCCCAGAAGGCCCAGAATTGAAATTTTTGACGCCCGTGCGGCGCTCGCTACGGATTGAGCGAGCTGGGAGTCTCTACCCAGAGATGCTGAAGGACCATGACCCTGTGGTGTCATCCCTCAGGGAAATCCTGGATGCTGAGGAGGAGACTTGCTTCTTCTTCCGGAAAAACCTGGCCTTGCCAGAAGTGACAGAGCTGGAGGGTTTGAGTTCATATCCCCTCAAGAGCTCCTGAGGGGTTCCCAGTTGGGGGCAGGCTGCCTGCCTACTGTGCTGCCTCATACACACTCCACTGACTGCTCTTGCTGCCCCTCAGATGTAGAGGCGAGGGGGTGGCATTGTATCAAATATCTAAATGCTGGTTTAAATATATTAAAATTTGCAGTAGAGATGTGTGTCAGCTAGTGAGTGGTGCAGAGGCACCAGCTTGAGAGTGTTTTCCTTTCCCTGCTGTGTCTCCTGGGATTGTCTCCCCAGGACTGCCCTCAGCTCCTCTGCCATGACACATGCTCTAGTTTTCCTGCTGTAGAATGGTGCCAGTTGGACTGCAATGTTCCAGGTACCTCCCAGTGTTTGGAAGCAATGTCCTGAGGAATTTTCTCTGGAGCTGCCTTGTGCCCTACCTGGACAGCATCTGTATGTCCCCTACTGAGAGGCATGTGCAGACCTGGCATCTGGTTGTGCCCGAGGGGCTGGGGGACCTGCAGTGCCCCAGCAGCTTCTGTGCAGGTCCCGAGACTGACAGCAGCACCAAGGGTTGCAGAGGACCTTAGGGTGCAGCAGGCCAGGCCCCCAACACCTGGACATGGTGGGGGTCTGGGGACAGATGAGCCCTGTAAGTGCACTCAGGCCCCCTCTGCTGCTGTCCCTGAACTTGGAGCAGGCAGCAGCACAAGGTACCAGGCAAGAGGCTGGTGAGGGGATTGAGGGGATTGGCAGGTGCTCTCTGCTGTGAATAGTGACCATATGGCAGCTGCGGAAGGTGGGGGAGCCCTACTGTCATCCACCCAGCCCCAGCAAGCGGTGGTCCTGGCCCCATCATGCTCTTTTGCCTCCTCTCTCCCTCACAATGCACCCAACCCCAGCCTTGGCTCAGCATCTCTATCGAGTCGTGGATGCTGGAAGAAGTCTCGGAGCAGTGTGTCGGAGTTCTGGCACGGGGCTGGTTTCACTCTGTGGAGCACTGCTGGCCTGGCCCCCCTCTGCAGAGGTCGGGATAGCTCGGGGCTGCCACCTTCTGCCCAGAGGCTTGGGCTTGTCCTAGCTGCTGGACAAGGACTTGGGGACTGCCCTTTGCCCCCACCTCTCAGGTGCAGGGATAAAGCAGTTTTCCTTTAAAACAGTCAATTTTATGTCTCTGTGGTGCCAGGAGGTTTGAGTATCTTTTATAAATAGAAAAGGGTAGAAAAAAGAAGAGGGGAACAGCAGGTGAAGGAGGTTCCCCCGGAGCAGCTGTCACCTCCCGAACCCCACCCCCTCCACCCAGCACTGCAGTGCTCATGGCCAGGCCCAGAGGCTAAAGAGACAGGAGCTGCTGGGACCCCGACTGCTGCAGTGGGGCTTCCAGTGATACTGGGGCAGTGGCACTGCTGGTGTTGGATGGCCCTAGGCTGGCACTGAGCTGGTGGGAGAGATATGAGTTAAAGGGGCACCAGGCAGATATGAGTTAAAGGGGCAGGAGATGGCAGGCTTGGGGGGTTCCTCTCTTGGCTCTGGGCAGAGTCAGGAGAAGGTCCCAACTGCCCAGGGACAGCTGTGACAGGGGCCATGGGTCAGGGCCGTCAGCCATCCTGTGGCCACCAGAGGTGGTAGCTGACCGTGAGTAGCTTCCATCTGGCAGTGCAAGTGGTCCAGGGCCACCGAATGCCCTCCCGTGGGGCTGGCACCTGCCATGGCAGCAGCTGGGGTGTGCTCAGGCTTCTCCATCATCTTCCTCCTCCCCACTCGAGTCCTGGGGGACCTGAGACAGTGCAGAAAGGGCTCAGTGGGCACAGGACCCCGAGGGCATCGGGGTGGCAGGATGCCCATGTCCTTCTGCCCCTCTGTTCCCTGCCACCCACCTGCTGGCCAGGGTCATCGTGCTGGGCCAGCCAGGGAGGAAGGGCAGTGACCGCGTCCCCTGAGTCCAGGCGAGAGTGCTCCACTGTTGACTCATGGGCCATCTGCAGGGGCATGGACAAGGCTCCCAGAGAGAGGCTGGCACCAGCCAGCCAAGGGGTTGGGTGCCCACCCAACACCTCTATCAGCCCCGTGCCCCCCTCAGGCAGGGAGGGAAACTGAGGCACAGTGGGTGAGCAACAGGGGCTGGGGGCTGCGTACCAGGACAGGGGGTGCCCGGAATAGGTAGCTGAAGGGGTAATAGAGGAAGTTGATGAAGGAGGCAGCATAGAGGTCTGCATAGCGCATCAGCTGGTTGGCAAAGAGCGTCTGACGTGAGCCACAGCGGAAGAGGCTGCCCATCTTCCCATAACACATGTCCATCTCATGTGTGACTTTCTGTAGGCACAGCAGGACAGTCAGGGCACCCAATGCCCCCTGGGGGGCCCCCCACGGAGGAAGTTGTGGCAAGGTGGTGAGCTGAGCTGTGTGTCAGCTGGGTGTAACCTGGATTCGACGCTTGATGGAGCTGATGTCCGGGCGCTCACTGCTGCCACTGTCCAAGTGCCTGGAATGGAACAGACCCAGCTGAGGGCTCACCTGGAGGGTTGCCCACAGGTGTTCCCACCCCTGCCTCTCTCCCACCCCAACCAACTCACTGGTACAGCTCAGCCAGGAAGAGATCCAGGCTCCGCAGCTCCTCAAACAGCTCTGCAAGTGCAATGGGGCCAGCTCAGTACAGGAGCGGCACCCACTACCCAGCATGACTGACAAAGAGGGTCAGGGCACGGCCTACTGAGGCAGTTTTGCCATTGAGGGGCTTAGGAGGCTCCAGGCCACCTCCCCTTGCATGGCAAAGTCTGTGGCCCCAGCCTGGCACTGCTCACCGCTCTTCTCTGTCCAGACCTGCAGCTCACGGGCCAGCTCAGGCACCACCAGAAAGGTGCGCCAGCCCTGCCGCTTCTTGGATTTGAGGATGTCCCCAAAGATGTGGTCCCCCATGTAGAGGATGTCTTTGCCCTTCACACCCAGGAGGTCACACACCACATCTGAGGAGCCTGTGACAGCCAGGGGTCAAGGTGGGGGGGGTGGGCATGTCCCCCTGTGCCACCCACAGAGCCCAGCTGGGCACTTACCACCGGAGTAGACAGTGCAGTGCTGGAGGGGGCCGGTATATGTCCCAATGCGCAGCTTCCCCGTGTCCTGCAGGACAAGAGGACCCCAGGATGGGGACACTGTTGTCTGTGCCTGCTTGGTACCCAACCAGCCGTGAAACCTACCCTGCTGTGCTCACAGGAGCCCCCTCAGTGCCTAAATAGTGCCCACCACCCCAACTAGCCCTGCAGCAGGGGAGAGGTCCCCACCGTGTCGACTTGGCGCAGGACGGTGCCCTCAGCAAAGAAGAGGGGCTTGCGGGTGTCCACCACAATCAGGTCGAAATAGGACCTCCAGGGGCGCTGCAGGACGTCAGCCTGTGGATGCCGGGGACGGGTTCAACAAGAGAATGCTGATGGCACCCTGCGCCCTCCACTCAGCCCATACGGGACAGACTCACCTTGTCCCCATTGCTGAAGTCAAACAGGTAGGACATGATGGCCTGCAAGGACATCTGGCATCATCACTGCTGCCCCCAGGGCAGGCAGACCCTGCCTGTACTTCAACACATCCCCTCTGTTTCCCCCATCCAGGGCAAGCTGGACCTGCTGACAGGGGACATGGACACCCCCTACTCACGTCAGTGTAGGTGTAGTCACTGTTGGTGGCCAGGAAGACCTTCCCCACCTCCTTCATGCGGCTCAGCAGCAGTGGCACACGGGGCTGGTGAGGGGCAAGTCAGTGGGAGCAAGCCCGGGGGGGCTACGAGGAATTGACTGAGGGAAGCAGAGGAGGGAGGGGTCTGTGGGGGTCTGCACAACTCACATCCTTCACCACGTATTTCTCCAGGTTCTCTAGCGTCTTCTCCTTGAGGCAGCCCTGCAGAAGGAACGGGGTGGGGCTGACCAAAATCTCCCAGGGTGTGCATGTGGGAAAACACCAGCACTCTCAGCACCCACCACCCCCAGCCCCCTGCCCACTGCACCCACAGAGAGGTGGACATGGTCCATGGCCTCGCGCACATCCTGAAACATGCTGCGGAAGGACATGAAGAGGTTCCCATGCTTGTAGCCGGTGTCACAGCTGCAACAGTCAGGAATGGAAGGGGTGAAGGGGCTGCCCTGCCAAGGGAAGCTCCCTCCAGGATCTACCCCCTGTCCGATCCAGTACCAAGCCCTGACCCATCACCTTCCTCTTACTTGACATATCTGGAGCAGTTGGTGAAGAAGTCCACGAGACAGGCATAGAGGTGGGCCTCTGTGGGGGAGGGGGCTATGAGAAGGGGTGCGGGGCAGCAGGACAGCACCCCAAGGTGGTGGGAGGGCCAGGATGATGGGGGTTCTCACTCACCTGTGAGGTTGAAGAGGGTGTTGAGGATGTGGAAGCGCTTCATGTCATCCCGCTGGATGAACTTGTTGGGATAATAGTGGAGGATTTCGGCTCTGGGGAGGGAGCATGGAGCTGCACTCCACCCTGAGGGACCCCCAACTCCCCCTGCCCCAGGGGTGGGGGATTCCCAGACTCACCCTTTGAGAAAGCGGAAGCCGTGAGCACAGACCAGCAGGTTCCCATGGGAATCCACCTTCAGCAGGTTACCGTACAGGGCATCGAACACCAGCCCCCTGCACCACACAGCTGTCAGTGCGTGGGGGGCTCACTTCCCTCCCTCTCCCGTCTCTGGGACCCCCTCCACAAACTCACCGGGTGGGGAAGGTGGGGTCATATTTGTAGGCAAGGATCTCAGGAGGGTACCCAATGGCGACAAGGTGCTCCAGCAACAGGTCGAAGGCCAACTCCTCGTAGTCAGGGGACTTGTACACTGTAGGGGGGAAGGGGGGATGTGGGCAGGGGCTCCCACCACCACCCCACCCTGCCTTAGGGCCCCTCCAAAACGCACTGGCCAAGGTGTAGTCCATGTCAAAGCCAAAGCACTTGATCTTCTCCAGCGCCAGGCTCCGGTTGACAAAGATCCTGGGGGTGACCGTGGCAGGAGTTATGGGGTGAGGAGAGGTTTAGGGCTGGGGATGGCACAGAGGAAGAGATGGGGTCGTGTTTCTCTATCCCAGTCCCTGGTCAGTGCTCTGGGAGGGTCGTGTGCTCATCCCAGCCCGGGGTCTCCACAGCAAG
>VZTI01003268.1:82254-121893 GCA_013397865.1 Struthidea cinerea
CCGCCGGCCCCGTCCGCCCCCGCCGCCCGGACTGACGCGGCCGCAAGCGCCCGGCGCGCTTTAACACCGCCCTCCGCCCCCACGTGACCGCGGCCCCGCCCCTCCCGCCGGGTCCCGGCCCCGCCCTCTCTTGCCATTGGTCCGCTCGCCGATGGAGGGGCGGGGCCGCATCGCCATTGGACAGCACCGAGCACAGAGCCCAGGCCCGGCCCGCCCCTCCGCGCGGGCACCGCGCCTGAGAACCACGTGCGCGCTCGGCGCCCTCCGGGTGGAGGGACAGTGGCACCGGCACGGGATTGGCATGGCCGGGCCCAGGCCCGGCGCCGGCACCGGCACCGGCACGAAGCTGGCCCGGCACAGCCCAGCCCTATAGTGGGCTGACTCGACTCTGGCACGACCCAGCACTTGTATGACACATCCTGACGCGAATGTGTGCTCTGCCCCGGCATCGTCTGGCTCAGCCCCGCACGGGTGTGGCCTTGACTGGGCTCGGGCACGTCTGGCACAGCTTGGCACCGATGTGGGCTCTGCTCCACTGTGGCACGGGCACAGCCCGGCACGTGTGAGGGCCCAGACTGGGCTCCAGCACAGCCCGACACAGTTTGGCACGCGTGTGGGTCCGTGTGGGTCTGGCCCACATGTGTCATGGCTCTGCTCAGCTCCAGCATGACCAGCTTGTGCCAGGCACAGCAGCAGTGCTGCACCAGCCCAGGCGGGCACTGAGCTGCTGACCACTGGGCTGGCACTCCAGTGTGGCTCAGTCCCACTCCAGCTCTGAACTGCCATCACACGTGGGCCTTGTGCCTGCACTGGTTGAGACCAGCACCCAGCAACAGCCACCAGCCCAGGGTATGCACTGGCCTCAGCAAAGGCCACACGTGGGGACTGAAACCATGGCACCAGCATCTACAGCTGAGTGGTGGCAGCTTAGGGGATCCTGCAAGGTCCCAGGAGGTCCTGCTGGGTGCCCCCCAGCACCTCCAGCCTGGGTGACACAGGTGGGGGTGAACCCCTGCACTCAGCTAGCGTGCAGCCCTCTGTGAATATGTGTGCACACACAGCCCCCATATGCACACGCACATGCTGGGGGCACACGTGTGCCTCGAGCAGGGTGAGCGCCAGTGCCCATTCCCATCTTGGGGTGATCATTGCCCAGCAGGAACCACGGCTCAGTGGGCAGAGGCCACAGGCAGCCCCAGGGCAGCGGGTCAGCCAGCACAGGAAGCTGGGGTGTCTGGCCAGGGATCGTGCTGCCGCACGGGTCAGCGGCTGGGGGCTGGCCACGACTGGGCCATCACAGGCCATCACGTCATGGGGACACTAGTGACAAGGGGTTGCAGATGGCACCTGGTGTGGGGGGGAAGTGGCCAGGGTGCCCCAGCCCTGTTGCATCGCTGCCCCTGCGTCACCCGGCCAGAGTCCGTCCTGTGTCCCCATGGGCCCTGTGTCCCAGGCCACGTGCAGCACTGGGTGCGCAGAGCCACAGCACAGCCCAGGCTGGGCTTGGGGGGTAAGGAGGGACGTGTACCTGGAGCCTGGGGACCCCTTGCCACTCTCAGCTTACCAAAGCAGTAGCAGGGGATGACCACACACCCTTACCCTGTCCCCACTCCACATTCCTGTCACCACTGGGTGTCCCCATCTGCCCTAGATGTGTGAACTGGGGAGGAAACTGAGGCAGGAGTCCCTGGATGAAGCTGGGAGGATCTGAGCCCTGGGTCCCCAGGTCCCATAATCCTGTACCCCCAAAGCTGAGAAGGGATCCAGATGAGTCTACACCCCTGCAGGGGTAGAGGCAGGTCTGGGGAGCAGTACTGGGCATATGGGGTGCAGCAACAGGTACATGGGGTGCAGCACTGGGTGTGTGGGATGCAGCACCAAACATGGGGAACAGCACAAAGTGTGCAGGGGTGTGGCCAAGTGTGGAAGGGTGTAGCACTGAGCAAAAGGGGGTACAGAGCCTTGTGCGTGGGGAGCAGCATTGATCACACAGGTGCAGCACTGAAGAGATGGGGTGCAGGGCCAAGGATGTGCTGGGAAGGAGCAGGAGGGGTGGCCCTTTGAGATGCCCCCAGGCGAATACATTGCAGGTTCCTAGCACTGGGAGGGGATCCTTAGACCTTTGTCAGCTTCGCTCCTACGGTGAGTCCCACTCCTGAGCAGTGGGACTGTGACACTGGAGGCACTTAAAGCAGTGAGGCAGCACTCTGGCAGCTGCTGGCAACGCCCTGGGAAACACTCCAGCCTGTGACCATCTCACATGCAGACCCAGAGGCTACATCCCCCCCCCCCTCCCCAGTAACACCAGTAAGTCTGTAACTCATGCACTGGGAGCCTTTGATGGATGCTGAGCCTGCCCCGCAATCCACCTGCTTGGCATCGGCACTGCCGGTCCTGGTGCTGGCTTTGACCTGCAGGTACCTGCACGTGCCCTGGTGTTCAACAGCATCACTGGGCATCCCAGCGCTCGCTGGCACACTGTGGACCTCTTAAGTGTCACCAGCAGTCTCCGGAAATCCCCAGTACCTGCCTACCCTGGCTCCACTGCTGACCGATCCTCTTATTTCATGTTGTCCTACTCTGTTGTTAATTGGTAATAAATTAAAACTAATTTTCCCGAGTCAAGTGTTTTGCCCATGACTTAACTGTTGAATGATCTCCCTCTCCTTACCTCACCCCAAAAGTTGTTCCACTGCTCACAACCCTGCCACATGTGCCTACATCACCCCTCCCTGCACACCCAGAGCACACCACTTCCCCTCCAACGCTGCTCTGGGCCCCCAACCAGCTCGCATCTCCCCTCTTTCCCCAGTTCCTAGTCACACCTCTTTCCTCTGCCCACTGTGTCCATTCTGACCCTCCATTTCTCCTTTGCTCATGCTCAGATCTCTTTTATTCATCAGTCTGGATCACTCATATCTCCTCCTTTTCCTCTTGGGATGCTCAGAGTACCTTCTGTGTCTCTGTGCGTGCTGACATCTCCTCCACAGACCCCCACCTGAGCCAAGGGATCTCTGCTTGCCCCTGTGCCAATCCTTTCCCCTCCCAGGATGATGGCTCTGGTCACCTTCCCACAATCCTCTTCTACTGCCCTGCAGTGCAAGAGAGGTCTGAAATGAATAGAATCACAGGATCGTTTGGGTTGGAAAAGCCCTCTGAGACCGCACTGCCAAGACCACCACTAACCCATGTCCCCAGGTGCCATACCCACACGGCTGTTAAATCCCCTCCAGCAAACGATGTCCTCAGATCAGAGCCTTCCCCACAAGCCCAATGGACACCCTAAGGTGTCTATGTGCACACAGGGGAGGATAAAATGTCCTGCCACCTTCTGCAAGTCCCATTACTGGCAGAGGAACCATGTCTTGAAGGGATGGGCTCTCCAGGGTGGAAGGACAGGGTCAGACACCACATTCCTCCTCCTCCACCTTCCCTGGCAGCTCTGTGTGTCTCTCCAGCCTTGCCAGAACTTCTCATGCTTGTGGTGGCAAGAAGCTATGACGGTGGTGAAGGATTACCTCTGGGCCCTGGCTGAGCCCCAGCCTCTGCCCAGGGACCTCCGCAGCCCTGCATGGCATCACCCGGGTGTCTCTTTGGCACTGCCAAAGCAGGGATGGCTGGGTGCACAGGGATAAGGAGGGCAGATCAGGGATGTCACAACAAGCAGTGCCAATCGAAGGGCTCTGGAGCCCTCTAGTACCACTGCCACCGTCCACTGGCAAGAGTTTAGAAATTTGGCAGGAAACAAATCCCCTTGTGTTCCAGCTGGTCCTGAGAGATCAGAAGGCTAAATTTCAGAGTATCACCAACTGGGCACTGTAAGTGTGGTCATGTTCTGTGAGAACTTAATCGATCCAGATTCATGAATAGTTTGGCTTATTGGAGCAACAGAAGTTCAGAATAAATGCATGAACTACAGAGTGTTAACATGTCATGGCAGAAGGTATAGAACAGAATACATATAAAATATTCCTGGGTCTATGTGTTGCTGGAGGCTGGGAAGCACTCAGTGCCTGTTCTGGACAGCAGCCAGACACAGGGGCCCTGTGGCAGAGCTCCACAGGGGATGCCTGCATAGGCAGCTCACCTTTTCCGGGTATCCCAGTAAGTTGGGATGGAAAAAGCCCTGTCAAGATCTGCCCCAGCTCACTCACCCGGCTCCTTTCCTCGCCATGCATTTCTCCAGGAGATGGTGCCCAAGCATATGAAGAAATCTCACTGGGTGCCTCCCCTGCACGGGAGACCCCTTCCACTCACTGCATGCTGGTGAATCACTGGCAAAGGTATGAGTGAAAACAAACTTGAATCACATTGTGGACAAGGTTGAAAGGGACAACAGTGGGGTCATCTGGTCCCACCTCCCTCCTCAAGCAGGGTCATCCAGAGCACATTGTACAGAATTGTGTCCAGACAGTTCTGGAATATCACAAGCTGGGGAGAGTCCACAACCTGGGCAATCTGTTCCAGTGCATGGTCACCTGCACAGAAAAGTTATTCCCCATGTTCAGGTGGAATTAATAGGAATTTGCAAAAACACAACAAATTGTGATGTCCGGGGTCACTGTATTGCTTACAGCATGGATAGTACATATAGTGAAAATCAAATTAGAATAAATTAGAATCAGTGGCAAGTTAGATTCAGTGGCGTCGTGGGGCCCCCCACACCCCCTCAGAACCCAGGGGACCCCCAGGCCCTGTAGTGGCACCCATGGGAGTTTGCTGCCAGTACAACACAGTTGATTGTGCTGTTGATCTTTATTTATACTCCTGCAAATATTCTGCTGGCTTCTGTCCGACTGTCCGGGCGCTCCGAACTGGCTTTGGAAGCTGCGAGGCGCCTGTGGAGAGGAAGCTGCTGAGGCCCGGCTGGGGCACAGGGCGGGCGTGAGGGCGAGGAGCAGTTCTGGGCGCCCTGCGGACTCTGGGAACCCAACTGCACAGGGGAGCTGTGGGCACAGAGAGCTCTGGGCAGAGCACGGGGCGCCAGCTCACAGCTCCAATCTCCACAGTGACTTGCTGGGCACCCAGAGCACCAGAGCTTGAAATGCCTCATGCCACTCAATACTAGTTTGGCAGCTCCACTCCCCCCCACCAACTCACTTTCTCCTCTTCCTCCACATGTGGAGCACACAACACAGCACCATTCCCAGCAGCATCGAGCCAAGGACTGCCACAATGCCTTCTATGCAGTACTTCTGGAAATTATCAGCATCCACAGCATTTGGGTCTGCCCTGCCCACTACAATGTTTGGCGTTGCCCCATCATCCACATCCACATCCACATCCACATCGTCATCCTCATCGTCCTCCTTATCATCTGGGTCTGCTCTGCCATTCCCAGCGCTGGTGGATCTCCTGCTGACAGCACTGTTGAGGCTCAGGCTCTTCACACCTGGAGGAACAATTCTGCACATTAGTGTGTCCTGCACACCTCTGGCAATCTCACTGGAGGGCTGACATTGCCAACAAAAGTTCTTTCCCACTCTGTTAGCATCTCTGAATGAGGGAATATCCTGTGGCGGCAACATTTCTATGGCTTCAGTAGAAACCAAGGGAACTCCCAAAGGTCTTGCAAGTCCGGGCTCTCCGGACCCTCTCTCTCCTCTCAGCTTTGCTTACACTTTGGAGTGGCCACAATCCTGTTCTTCCAGTGTCTGCCTTTCGTCCCTGTTCCTGGAGATCCTTCACATATGCCCACAGTTTCTCTTGTGCTCTGGCCAGGGATGATCTGACTGGGGCAAATGCAGTCCCTGGGACTCAGCTGGAGACACAACTGGCAGTAGAGACTCCGGACCACCCTTGCAGCTCACCAGTACCCGCAGGGCCAGGGCATGACATGGAGGGTCCCTGCAGTGAGGGACTGAGGTGTGGGTGGGGGAGGCTACGGTGTGCCCCTACATGCACCTGAAACCTCCACTGCCCCATTGTGCTGGTTAGGAGTGACCTGTACCCACCTGCTAGTATCACCTTCAGCTCCCTCAGGATTTCATGTAGCACTTTGGATGTCTCCAGGGAAGATCGTCTCCTTCCATCTTGATACTCTGGACCTTAATGGAAAGAATAAAGTTGCATTTTCCCCCCAGCAAACCCTGGAAGCAGTGCTCAGGCTGTGCAGTCGGTCAAGACCAACCAGTGACTCCTGCAGTGCCAGGGGAGTTCCAGTGCAGGGTCCAGCCAAGAAGCTGGGAAATCCCTCCCTGTGCCCACAGCTGCAACCAGACCTGCCCCCCGCCAAGGAGCTCCCTTCATACCCTGGAGCACCAGCTGTCCTGACGGAACAACAGAACAGGGGAGGGGATCAAGGAAGAATGTAGCACACCCAGACTTTGCTCCCTGTTCCTGGGGATCCTTCACATTTGCCCACAATTTCTCTTGCGCTCGCCCATTTTCCCTTTTGAGGCTTGGCAGGTGCTGCCCTGGATGGAGACTCTGTCTGATGCTGAAGGATATTGCTGTCCCCCGGGGCAGGACTCAGGGGGCTGGACAGGGAGCATGGGGGGGCACAGCTGTCTGACCAATCGCCCCTTGGAGTGAGATGGACAAAATCCATCCCTGTGTCAAGGAGAGACACCCCCAGCTCTCCCGCCCCAGCCCAGCACCCATACGCCAAGGGGATGCAGTCAGGCCCTCTAGGGAGATATCCGAACTTCCCTCTCCCTTGTTGCCTTTTCTGCAGTATGGGCAGCATTTGCCTGCCCCCAGTTTTCAGGACTGGTCACCCACTTACAACCTGTGGCAGGGCTGCCCAGTGCCTGGATAATATTGAAAGCATTCCTATATCCTGGCATGGGGGCCTTCCCCAGGGTTGGCCAGCACTGTCAAGGATCAGGGAAAAGTAAAGCCTCAGCATGGCTCAGGCACAGAATTTGCAGGAGGAGAATGTAGGGTCCCCTTAAGCCATGCTGGATCTGAGAGTGCACCCCTTTGGACCCCAGTTCCGAGGAGGGATCCCCCTCTGCTGTGTTAGGGCCTCCAGGGTCTCACAGCAAGGTCTGGGATGCAGGTGCTGGGGGAGGGACATTAGATCCAGAGTCACATTTCCCATCATTCGCTGAGGGGTGTCCAGGTGGCCTCATTCCCAAAAGAGCAAAGTTCTGAAATCCCTGAGAACGGAGTGTGAGAGGTGGTGAGCATCTCGCTGCACCCACAGAGCATCCGAGTATGTGTCCCTGGCACAGCAACTGCAACAACCTGCACCCCAGAGGTGACAGTCACCCCAGAGCCACTCCTGGTTGCTGACAGAGCACTGGCTCTGCACTGACAGTTTGGCTGCTGCTGCAAGGAGCAGCAGCAGCACCGGGGCAGAGCCTGAAGACATCCGGGGATCTCAGCAGATGCTGCTGAATGGCCAAAGGACAGCGATTACCTGACACACTTGTTGTGTGAAAGGCCCTGGTGTTTTCCTCAGGGACTGGCACTGCCTGACGGCCTTCCTGAGGTGCTTCCTCCTGAGGCACAGCCTCAAGCTCTGGTGCTTTAGAGAGAAAGCGTGTCAGCTGAATTCCAAGTTGTTGTTGCTCCTCAGGATCTGTCAGAGCTGGGTGCTGGCCCTGGCCTGCCCACCTACCCACTGCCTGTGCTCGCCATGGAGCAGCCCCAACATCCTGGACTGGCAGGGCCACCAGGAGGAGGATGAGAGTCAGGGCCCACCGTGCCTGTACCATGATGCAGCTGCTGCTGCTCCTGCCACTGCTGCTGAAGCCCGTGACACCCAACCGACACTGCACACCAGGGCCTGGCTTTGTGACCTCACAGGGGGCTTCTACCAGCAACATTCTGCCATCTCCACAGCGTACCCAAATATTCCCCGGCTGCTGGCGACAGGTCAAGCAGAGCCACCAGGTTCAGCCCTTCCCCAGCATACACAGGGTTCTCTGGAGAGCTGCTCTAGAAAACTCTGCAGAGACTACCTGGGACTTTACCTGTCTCCAGAGCAAATCCCAGTGCTCCTGATGGAAGTGCCTGAGGGTGTCAGGCAGCTGCTGGTATGGACCTGCCCTGAACATGGACCAAACGCTTCCTGGAGTTCCCTTGAAGGAGTCAGGAGCTGGCACCTGGGAATTATCTCAAACCCTTCATGCTCCACATCAGTCATCAAAGAGCACTGTCAGCTGGCAATTAAGCACCATGAAGCTGTTCACTTACTTTCCCCCTGACGGGATAAGGAGCATACTCAGGAAAGCAAAGAAAATAGAACTTGTGGGCTGAGACAAAAACAGTTTGATAATTGAAATGCAGTAAAATAATAATAACAACAACAATAATAGTAATAAAAAGGAGATGGTGAGAGGGAGAGAACACACAAGAAAACAAGTGATGCACATTACAACTGCTCACCACCTGCTAACCAATGCCAAACCAGTCCCCAAACCCCTATCAGCCCTTTGTTCTGGGTAACTCCCCCATACTGGGCATGATGTTCTATGGCACAGAGTATCCCCTCGGCCAGTTCAGGACAGCTGTCCCAGCCATTCTCCCTCCCAGATTTTAGTGCACCTCCTCCCTGGCAGAGCACGAGATACAGAAAAGTCCTTGGCTCAGGGCGAGCAGCTCCTTGGGGCCACCTCTCCTCTCTCCTACCTGATTTGCTGCCCATCCCACTGGTCCAGCAGCACCCACTGCAGGACTGCCCTGGCCAGCAGCTCCCCACGTGCCTGGCACAGAGCTGGGGGACATCCGCAATGGAGGCCAGCTCAGCAGGTGCCCCTGAGGTTCCCCCAGCCCAGCACAGCTCCCACTTGCCCAGGTCTGGAGGAGGCACCATGCAGCTGTTTCTTCGCCCCCCAGGGCTTCTATCTCCAGTGGACCAGCACCAACCCACCTTCACTGGCCATCTCCATGCTGGGCCACAGTGCCACTGCCCTGGGGCAGTTACTATAGACATCAAAATGTTCATAAACAGGACCTATGTCTGACTGTTTGAAAAGAAATAGGCTCTGGGAACTACCAACTCCTCAGCTTCAGCTCTATGCCTGGGAAGGCTATGGGAACAGATCCTCCTCGGAGCTCTGCTGAGGCCCACGGAGGGCAGGAGGTGATTCAGGACAGCCAGCACAGGTTCACCAAGCACAAGTCCTGCCTGACCAACCTTCTGCGACGGAGCAACTCCACCCGGGCACAACGGGCGCACTACGGGTGGCACCTCTCTGGGCTGTTGACATGGCACCCCCAACACCCTTCTCTACCCTGGAGAGGTTATTTGCAGGGGGTGTTGGATGCGTGTCTGGTGGGTGAGTTGATTGGATGGTCGCAGTCCTGATCAAGTCGATCAACGGGAGCAGCTGATGGAATAATTTTTGGTTTCGGTAGTTTTGATACGGTCTGTCCCAGGACCTTTCTGGACCAAACGTCCCGCACACGGCTGGATAAACCCATCCTCCGTGAGGTGAGGAACGGGCCGAGGAGTCACAGTGGGCGGGGTGACACCAGACCAGAAACCAGGGGGCAGGAGCGAGGGGACAGCTCAGGGAGCTCGCCCAGCCCTGAACGCTGGCGCTGCCGCCGGGAGCAACGCGGGCAAGACAAAGCCGCTCCCACCCGCCATGACGAACCGGGGCTACGTCACTTCCACTCCCGCCGCCCGGCCCTGGCCCTGCCCCCGAGCGGCGGCGGCGGGGCCTGGGCGCCACCTGGAGGTTCGGAGCGGGACCTGCAGCCCCGCCTCCGCCCGTCCCGTGGGGGCAGAGCTGGGAATGGCGAGGGGGAGGCCGGGGACATGGGGGGCATGGGCGGNTCCGCCCGTCCCGTGGGGGCAGAGCTGGGAATGGCGAGGGGGAGGCCGGGGACATGGGGGACATGGAAGGTATGGGGAGGGGGACACTGGGGGCATGTGGGCGGGGGTCTGGGCGTCCTCTGGTGCTGGGAGGCGACAGGAGGTCCCAGCGGTGCCACTGGGGCACCGGGAATGCCTTGGAACCCCCAGCGGGGCGGGAGGGGCCTCCGGGGAGGCCGGAACAAATATGCGCGGGGCGAGTTCCGGGCGGACCGGAAGCGCGGCTGAACCCGTTGCCGTGACAGCGGGCCCGGGGCCGCCATGGAGGCCGCGCTCACCGACATGTACGACCAGGCGCTCCTGGGCATCCTGCAGCATGTCGGCAACGTGGAGGAGTTCCTACGCATACTCTTCGGCTTCCTCTACCGCAAGACCGACTTCTATCGGCTCCTCCTGCGGCCCGGGGACCGCTTGGGCTTCCCGCCCGGCGCGGCGCAGGCCATGGCCCTGCAGGTACCGGCGGGACCCGGGGGGATGACGCGACCTGGCCGTGCTGGCGGCCGGTGCTGTCCCTGCTGCGGGGCCGAGCCGAACGGGCCGTGTCTCCCCGGCCGGGCGGTGTCCGTGTCGGACCAGCGGCGGGGTTAGGTCCGGGCAGGGCGGGGGATCTGGGGCGGGGGTCGAGCAGCACAGCAGCCCCTGGGCCACCGGTGCTGCCTGGAGGAGCGCAGAGGAAGGCAGGAGAGGTCCGTTGAAGCGGGGGGAAGGGTCACCCTGGTAAGAAGATGAGCAGCCCCGGAGGCAGACCCCGGTGGGAAGAGCCCAGGTGCGATATCTGCTCGGAGCTTGGCCCCGGGAGCACCGGGCCAGGGTGGACTCAGGGAGCTGCCGCCAGGAGCCGTGGGAGTAGAGAGCCCAGAGAGAGGCAGGAGGCAGATGAGAACCCGGGAGTCCGTGGGGGGAAGTAGGTCTGGGCTCCGCTTAGCGAGAGCTTGTGGCCGGCATTGCACTGGTCCCGCTCCTGGACGGGAGGGGGCAAAACGCCTGACCTGTCTGGTTCGGTGTTGGAGCAGCTTTGACTTGGGATCCTCTGGCCTGTTATTAGTTTTCATTGGCAAGGAGGACACGAGCTCGTAAAACTTAGAGTGAGGCTGGGTTTGGGGTGTTTGTCTACTCGGACTGGGTGAGTTTTCCTTCCCAGGTGCATCAGGCCCGACATGACGTGGCGGGGGGGGCCCTACCCCTCCATGCAGTGCCCCGTGGCACGGGGGTGTCCTCATCACCCCCCAGGGTAGCCCCTGATGGCCTCTCTGGATTAGGGGGACCCCAGAGGGTGCTCAGGCTGCAGAGGAATGGCATAGAGCAGAGAGGCAGTGCTGATGGGGTTCCTGTCTGGTTCCCCCCGGGACTTTTTGGGGCTGGGCACAAGGAAGGAGGTGCAGCATTCCTGCCATGGGAAGGTCTTAGTCAGGGTGCAACCAGAGGTACCTGGAGTGTGGGTACAGTATGGAAGGGGCTCATTCCTCCTCATCCTGGCTCGACTGTAGCCCAGGGGACACAGTTCTGAGGTGTTGCTTTGCATGATCCATGCAGGGCTGGCACTCACCTCTCCCACATCCTCCCCTCTGCTCATTGCTTGGGGAGGAAGGCCGAGGTAAGTGGCACAAGTTTCTGTCCTGTTGTGGTTGCGCTGGCAGGAGCCTTCCCTGGGCCATGTCCTTTGTCCCGCCTCTCCTGGACCCAGAGGAAGACTCAAATCAAGCAGGTGTGCCAGTCCACTGCTGGAAGAACTAAATCTGCTTCCAAAATATTCCTGGGAAGCAAAGGAGGGCTGTGTTTGATGCTTGCACACTTCTCATGTTTACAGTGTCAAAGCCCTGGCACTCAGGTGGGAGAAGTTGCAGCCCTTTCAAGGAGCAGGTGCAGGGTCTGAGTTTCCATCACCCCTTGCTGCAGACGCAGTTGTGGGCTTCACTTCTGACCTCCAGCGTGCACTGGACAGGCATGGCCAGAAGCCACCTGCACGGTAGGATTACATCTCCTGGGATCACATCTTCTCCTGGACCTGTCCTTTTGGGCACAGCCAGTGCCAGGTCAGTTGTCCTGCAACTTCTGGGGCAGCTCATCCTGTTTGCCTGTTGGAGACTTTGTCTGAGTCCAGGCTTGCAAATGGTCCCTGGGTGAGCCCTGGAATACGGGGTAAGGGGAGGCTTCCTTGGAACTCCCTCCCAGCCAAGAGCTGAATCTCACCGCTCTGCTTTTACCTGG
Organism: Struthidea cinerea; assembly: GCA_013397865.1. Taxonomy (NCBI): domain Eukaryota; kingdom Metazoa; phylum Chordata; class Aves; order Passeriformes; family Corcoracidae; genus Struthidea; species Struthidea cinerea. The sequence continues at coordinate 94,235 of VZTI01003268.1, forward strand.
AGTAACCAGCCCTCTTCCCAGGCTGGGGTGAGATTGGCTGCAAGAACACAATCCTAGAAACAATTCCAAAATGCTCCCAAGAGTTTTTGAGGTGTGCTTGACGTGGCCATGGAACTTTCTGAAGAGTCACCAGCTGTTTTTGTTGGTGACTCAAGCAGCTCAAGGTAGGTGTGTGGTGCGGAGAGAGGAAGGGCAGGAAGGAGTAGGTGCCGCATATGTGTGGTGCTGCTCCTTTCCTTCTCTCGGCATCCCAGGCAGAGCTGGCAGTGCTGCTCACTCTTTTTGCTCTTTCTCTCCCAGGCATTCCGAGTGTTTGAGCGGATGGCCAGGCAGGATGATGAGAAGAGGCGCCGGGAGCTGGAGGCAAAGCTGAGGAAGAAGGAGGAGGAGGAGGAGGCAGCTGCAGCCGCTGAGAGGGTGAAGCTGTGCCCTGCGGCTCAGGAGATTGAGGTGGAGACAACGGAGCACATCCCAGCACCAGATGCCGGGGGAGCTGCAGGCACACAGGAATCAGCCGCAGCCCAGGGTGCTGCAGCCCCCAGCCCTGTGTCAATGGAGCCTTTGGGGGCTGCTGCCCCAGCAGAGCTGCCCACGTAAGGGTCTCTTACTTTCTTTGTGCTCCTGGTGGGGGGAGGCAAAACCATGGACAGGGTGTCCCCTGTTCCCTGCACAGCCCTTTTTGGGTTTTGACCTTCCTCTGCAGGCACTCAGCCCTTTGTGAGGCTGTGAGGATTTCCCTTGCAGGCTTCCAAGGCCAGAGGCATCATGTAACTCCCCACAGAAGGGCAGGAGTTGTTGTCGTGTGGGTGGTTCAGGGTTTCCCACTCTGCTCTGAGATGGGAAGGTGGTACATCCTGTACATGGCCCCACAAAGCTGGGCTGGGCCATGTGGCTCCTCCACAAACTGCCTGTGGTGAGCACTGTCCCTTTTCTGGCACTTGCTAAGGCTCACGTGGAAGTCCTGGCACCAGCCTGCAACCTTTTTGTTAGTGCTGGACTCCCTGGTGTGCTGGAAGATATCCCAGCAGCTGTCTGAGAGTGTGCGTAGATACCTGCAATACCTGCAAGTTGATACTGGCAGGCCTGGCCGTGTGACAAGCGGCTGCAGCAGCAAATGGGTTTGGAGCCCTCTAGAGGTCTCTGGCCCAGCCCTTGGCTCAGAGCAGGGCCGGCTTTGAAGATCAAGCAAATGCTGCAGAGTTTTCACTTTAGCCAGGCTTGGTGGCTTTCCAGCAGTGCCAAGCAGCCTCCATTTGTGCAGAAATGGCCTTGTGTCAAAGTCCTTCCATGGCTTCTGGGACACTTCCAGCCTGACTCTGTCCACTGAGCGGCAAGATGTGAGCTCCAGAGGGCCAGCGTGGCCTCTCTGAACTGTATACCTGAATGCAGGTCCTGTACAGGGTTCACTCGTGCTTCCTTGGGCATCACCTTGACCCTGGGCTGAGGCAGAGCTGCCCAACCCTTGCTCAGGGCCTCATGGCCCATTGAGGTTCAAGCTCCTGTGTTTCTTTGCTGACCAAGTTGGGGGAGTGATGCTGTGAGCTGGCTGTGCAGACTCCATGTCCTCCTCCCCTCTCTGGTGTGTTCTGTGGTCAGACCGCATATAATGGCTGCGCCGCCCCTCTCCGATCACCATGACTGTCCTGGCCATATGTGGGGCTTTGCTGTGGCCCCTCCCTGCTGTCCCACTGGTGCTTGGTGAGGAGGGAAGCTTGGGCTGGTGAACCCTGTCCTCCCAGCCAGTTTCGGACATGTCATGGGGAAGAGCGAGCTGCCAGAAGGAAGTGGACCACTGGAAGAACCCCAAATCTTGGAAGGACTGGGATGGCTGATGCCCCTGAGGGGCATAGAGAATTCAGAGCTCAGACTTAGGGGCTGTTGATCTTTGGCATATGGAAGGGACAGTCTGAGGACCAAAATCTTGAGAACAGTGGAATGGTACGTGGCAGGAGTGGAGAGGTTTGGTTCTTGCCCCTGGGGATAGTTGGGCACTTGAACAGGCTACTTGGTCACGGCTTCAAGGCTGCCAGAACTCAAGGAGAATTTGGACAACGCTCTCAGGCAAGTGGTGGGATTGTCGAGGTTGTCCTGTGCAAGGCCAGGAGTTGGACTCAATAATCCTCGTGAGTGCCTTCCGGCTCAGGATATTCCATGATTTCATTATTCTAGGACAATGTTGAAGTCAGGTTCTGCAGCCTTGGCTGGAGGCCATGCTGGGGAAGGGCCTGAGCGTGGCCACCATGGGGGGAGGAGGAAAGGGGACCGGCAAGATGCCTGGTGAGTCACATGGGGAGGAGAAAGGACTTAGGTGTAACTGATGTGCATCCCACAGGATAAAGATAAGCCAGAGACCAAAAATGAAATGAGCTGCAATGCCTGTTCTGGAGCTCTCCTGGTAAAGGAGGATTGTCCCTGGGGCTGCCAGTCTGACACTGATCCTGGGCAAAATTAGCAAGTCAAAAAAAGCCCTGCCAAAGTGCACAACAGTGGCCTGGGTGTGTCCAGCTCAGCTTTCTCGAAGTGGAGAAGAGAGGGAGAGACTAGAGGCCCAGTGAAGCCATGAGCAGAGGGAGCTGGGCTGGGCTGAGTGCTGGCTGCTTGGCCCTGTGCAGGCCACGTTTGCCGTGGTTTGCCCCATGAAGTTTCACCTCAGGACTATTGTTGTGAGGCAGCAGCTAGTGTGAGGAGAGTTCAGCTGCCTGAAAACAAATGTCAGGGCTGCAGGAAGGAAACTGGAGGGGTCAGGAAGGAAGGTGAAGGCTCATGTGGAGCAGGTTGGGTCTGACAGCAAGTGTGTTGGAGACAACAGGTATGGTTTCTGCTATGTGTGGTGAGAGCCTGGTTGAAACTCAGCCGTCGCATGTGCCACCCTCTGAGTGTGTCCTGGCACCGCTGGAGAGTGGCCCCTTGTCGGACCTCAGGCACTCAGGTGCTGTTTTGCAGCCTGCAGCTGTGGCATTGAACACCAAGCCCTGTGTGGCAGCTCTGCCCTGTCTGTTGCCATGAGAAGAAGGCGCCTTCAGCTGAATACAGCTGCCACTGCAACTTCTGCCCTCCCCGATGGGCTCTTCTCCCTCTTATTGCTCCCACCACCCCAAACTCACTGGTGGGGTGGAACACTTGCAGCCCCCTTGGCGCCTGCCCAGTTTAAACACGTGGTGGGTGAGGCGGGGTGCAGGTGCCCCGTCCCAGTCCCAGGAGTCTCTAGTGGTTTTCAGGCCAGGAGGATGGGGTGGCTGCAGGCCTGAAGTAGGGCAGAGCAGCCCACGGGTTTGTCACGGGGTTGTAGTTGGTTTCGATGCCTCTGGGGGGCACTGGAGCCCCCTGAAAGGCGGTGGGGGCCGGGCGGGCACCCCCCGACAGACTATTAATAATTTAACCGACTGCTTAATTCTCCACAGCCCCTTCCTTCTGAGCAAAACCCAGAGCTACCAGCCTGGGTACGAGGGGCGCATGAGTAATGCACAACTCTGGCAGCAGGAATGCAGAAAAGAGCTTAAACAAAAATATTTTCCATCTCCCTTCCTTCCCCCCTCCCCTCCAGCCGCTGGTGAAGAAAACCGCTGCCACCAAAATCTATATAAAAACTTGCTCATTCTGTCAGCCTGACGGCTCTGGAAATGTAGGGCAGGTACCATCCCAGATCTGCCAGCTCCCATCAGAGCCTCGCGCTGCACCCGGATGCTGGGGTGCTGGTTGGGAACATCTTGTGAAGCACGGTGAGATGGTAGCAGCTTTTTCAGGGTCGATCCAGATGAATCAAGCCAGTTTTGCAGGTGTGGAGGTTTTCAGGGCTCAGTTTGGGGCTCAGCCTGGTCTCCCCAAGTCCCTCGCCTTCCCCACTTGTGAAAGGCAGGCAAATCGATTCCTCTTTGCTGTCCTGTAAGTACACCGAAGACTGAGGTGTCTTTGGGGTGACGCTCGTGCCAGGAGCTGTGCTGAGGGGGACAGAAGAAGCCAGGCTCCTCTTGCAGCTGCCCCAGGTGTTGCAGCTGTCCTTCCCTGGCTGTTGAAGCTCTCTTGCTGTCCCTCCCTTGTCAGGAGGGTAGCAGGGCACAGCCCTCCTCACACCTCACCATAGAGCTGTTCTTCCTGGCATTGCAGCTGCACAGTCCCAGCTCTGGCTCTTCCCCCATCTGCTCCCAGAAGCCATCCTTGCCTGAGCTCAGCTCCTAATTTTGAACACCTCTGCTGCCCAGCACCCTCCCCTTCCCCCAGCTTGGATTCCGTCCTGCATATATTTGCCACACAACATTTAAAATAGAGCCTGGCAGCCCACGTGTGGCACTGCGCAGCCTGGCCTGTGCTTGTGCTTTATGACTTTGGTTCCTGGCTTCCCTCTGCTCCTTGCTTTCTCCCAGTATGAACTGGGGGGGAAGCTCTCATCCCCCTGTCTTGTGAGTCACTTCCCTTACTCCATGTATGGGCAAGAGGTAGTGGCAGGAGGCTGGGAAGGGCAGTCCTGGAAGCCTGTGCATGATGGTGAGGTTTCTGAGAGGAGGATCTTTGGGTGTGGACAGCACAGCCAGGGCTGGAAACAGGGCCAGTGGGACATGGAACACCGTGCCAGGTGGGCCCAGGAGGATATTCAGTGCCTCATTCCTGAGGAGGGCTTTGGCTGCTGCTGGGCGATCTGGCACAATAACATGCAGAGCAGAACGAAACCCTGGAGTCTCTGTGGCCTCAGCCATTCGCCTTCTGCAGCATGGAGAGGGAAGAGACGGCTAGAGGAATGGGCTGAGGTGAGGAGGGCGCTCTTCATGGCTCCACCACTGCTTTGTGGGGCCTTGAAGGAGACCCTTCAGGTGTTCTGGAGTCTGTGACTGGGGAAGGGACTCCACTCACCCTATGCACACAGTGCCATTGTGCCAAGGAAGGGGGCAAACAGGCTGCTGCTGAGCAGCAGAGCCCTGGCCACCCTGACCGCCCCAGTCACCTGCTCCAGGTGAGCCCCACCACCGGTGCCGGTCTCCCTGACATCGCTCTGCTATCCCTGAGAGTGGGTGTTTGGGCTCAGCAGTGACCTACAAAAATCCCTGGTGTACTTCCTAGCTTGCTGGCTGGTGAGAAGCAGAGTAGAATTGAACTGAAATGCATTAATGTGGTGAGCTGACTCCTAACGTTCCAGTTCTCTCCTGAGACCCACCACTCCCATTCCCAGAGCCCCAGGCAACCTGGGGTTAACCCTTTGTGAGACTGGGAGCGTCCTTGGGATGACACAGCAGAGCTCTGGGAAATTTCCATGAGGTGCCTATGTGAATCTAACTCGACTTAGCAACGGCTTGGCTTTGCTGGAAGCCCAGATGGCGTTTTGTTGCGAGGTGCCTGCAGGATGGGCTTCCTGGCATGGCTGCATCCTTCTTGGGGTGTTGGGGACGGGAGTTTCACTGCTGGTCAGCCTCTGTGGGGGAGCAGGGCTGGGAAGAGGAGCTGTTGCTGCATGCTGCTGACTTCAAGGCCGGTTTTGTTTGACTCAGAGACTGCGTTGTCCTAGGCTTTCTCCTCTCAAGCCTTTTCCATTCAAAGGGAGGGGAACCCTTAGGTGCTCAGCAGTTTTGTCTGGGACTGTCCAGACCAGAAGCCAGTTAAACTGGTTTCCTTCCCCACTGCCCCTTTGGACTTTCCTGATGAGCTCAACTCAGAGTCTGTGCTGTTCTTCCAGCCTGACCCAGAAAGGAGCTGATCTTGATCCACATTTAAGGAGAGTCTGTCCTGGTTCCGATTCTTCTTACGCACGTGGGGCTGTGCACAGGGAATTCCTCCGGCACGGCCAAGGCCTGTCATGAGCAGGAGTCAGACAGTGCTCAGAGAACGGCCTGACCTGATACAGCCGAGCTCCATCTGGCCCCGTATCCTGTCTCCATCAGCAGCAGATGCTGGGGGAAGAGGAGAAGAACAGAATGAGCATGCAGTGATACTTTCTCTGTGCTTTCACCCTGCTCTGGTACATAGTGGCTCAGCAGCTTTCTGAGCACTTGGTCCTTTGGCTCTTTGGAGGGATTATTTTCCCTTTTCTTTCTGAATTTCAGCCCTCCCATGCCTGGGGGCTCTGCAGCAGCATCCTGCAGCAGGTCCCTGCCACACAGCACTGCTGTGTGTGGCTGTTTTCTCCATGTGGGTGAAGAGGCATTGAGTGGGTCCTCAGTCCCTTCTCTGCCCTATGTGGGGTTCTTCTACTGTGTCCATTTTCCCCTTTCAGCCTGTTTTTGGGCTTAAGAGTCATCATTTCCATGCTTGTTTCTCACTTGAGCATCCTTGTGCTCCTGGTCCTATACGATTCTCCAGTGTTCTGAGGGCCATCCCCATGCTCATGTGTGGACCCATTGGTGTTCTCTGCCTCCTACCCCATTTCTTTTCTCCTTGGCTGTCCTGCTTTTGCGGTGAGGTCATGAAATCCTCTTCCAGCCACATGGTACCTCCCACAGTAAAGTGATATCACTCGAACCCCTTTTCCTCCCTTCCCAGCTCTCCCCAGCGCTGACAACTTTTTCAGGTGGGAGCAAGAGCTTCATGGAAGCTCTGTGTTGGTGAGACCTCCTTCTGCTAACATGCCCCAGTGTCTCCTTGGCTCCTCATGTGTCACCAAGGCTTTTGGTCCTCAGGGTCTGCAGCGCTGCACTCGCAGTGCTGTTGTGTTTGGTTTTGGGGAGAAATGTGTCCAGGTAATAACGGAGGGAAGCAGGGAAATGTAACTTAAGTCATCTTTGCTAAGTGTAGTCTTTCTTGCAATGGAGAGAGGCTGTGGTTCCTGCTGGGACTGTGTGCCTTCTCCCATTGTGGTGGGAATTCAACTGCTCAGGAAGCATCCTCTCAAAGGCCTGAGGCATTCGAGCTGAGGGTGAAATTCCTTAGTCCTTTCTGGTGCAGCCCTTGTCACTCCCAAGCCTTTTGCAGATGATGAGGAACTAGTCAGGGTCCAATTTTCCAGTGTTTTCATGGAGAACCAGGCCCCTCCAGTTGGATCGCTGAGATCTGCAGCAGAGTGCCAGTTTCCCTGTCCTGCACTGAACTGCTAAGGCTTTTGGTTGCCCTACCAAGCTACTGAGCTCCGAAATTAGGTCCTGGGACCAAAAATAACTAAATTAAAACCTATAATTTTTTCTCTCAACATGCAGAAAATCCCAGGGCTGGAAACCAAGGGACAGCATGTGCCCAATTCTTAAGTAAAAAAGAAGTGCTGTTTGCTTGGTTTAATATTGCAGTGTTCACCGAAAGGGGCCTAATGTGGAAAACTACCTGGATTGGGCCAGGTTTTGTTGGTGGTGCAGGGGTCTGAGAGGCCACTTCATCCTCTGTTCCCACAGCTCAATCCCATTGGCTTCCTTTGGCCTTATCCCCCTTTCCCAGGGGAGCCTGGTTGGCTGCGTGTAGGTCTCTCTCTTGGGAGACCTCTGAAGCCCAAGGTTGTATAAGCTCTGTGCAAACAATAAAGATCCCAGGGGTCTTTTCCAGATGGTAGCATGTCCTGCTGTCCTTGACCTAAATATCCCAGCAGTAGTGAAATTTAGCCCCCTGGTGCTGGCACTCCAACACTCTTCTGCGAGCTGGCGGTGGCATTTCAACTTGCCTAATGTCAGTAAGTTGGCGCTGTCAAACAGTTCTGTAAATAACTTGGGACGCAAAAGGGAAGGCTAAAAGCTCTCCTGGAGAGAGTGACCTTGGAAAAGAGCAAGGCTCTTCCCCAGCAGGGAGAGGGGCAGAGCATCTTGGTGGGGCTCCAGCTGCAGAGGAGGGGCGTGGATTTGTTGGCTGGCTGCTGGGTCGAGCAGCAAAGGCATCGTGTGGGTGGTGCCTTGGGCACCTGGTACCACGAGCCTTGATCCTTTCCCACTGCATCATCCGGACTTGGTGACACAATGGTATATAGGGGAATGTGTCTTGGTGGGCTTGATTTTTGGTTGTTGGTCCCATCCTGGTGGTAAGCTGACGCTTTGAGACTTCCTGAAGGTGAGGTGACCTTTGAAGTGCAAGTCATATGAGGAGCAGCTGAGGGAGCTGGAGGGGCTTAGCCTGGAGAAAAGGAGGCTCAGGGGGGACCTTCTCACTCTTGACAACTCTCTGATAGGAGGGTAGAGCCAGTTGGGATCTGGCTCTGCTCCCAGGGAACAAGGGACAGGACAAAAGGAAATGGTCTCAAGTTGTGCCAGGGAAGGTTTAGGTTGGATATTGGGAAGATCCCTTCAGGGAAAGGGCTGCGCAGCCCTGGCACAGGCTGCCCAGGGCCATGATGGAGTACTCATCCCTGGGGGGATTTAACAAATGTGCAGATTTGGCACTTGGGTACATGAGTTAGTGGTGGCCTTGACAGTGCTGGGGAAACAGTTGGACTTGGTGGTCTCAGAGGGTTTTTCCCACTGAAATAATTACATGATCCTTGTAATGCTGATGCTGGGCACTGCAGGCTTGAGCCTGGACTGCACTTCCTGGCTGGGCCATGCCTCAGGTTTCAGAGTGAGGGGGAAGGCACTGGCTTGCATTTTTCACCTTTTTTTTTTTTGAGAGCAGGACCACCAAGCTGCACAGTGCAGTCCTGGAGGTGTGTGCTCAGGAGCTCAGGGATAATGGGCCATGGGGAGCTGTTGACAAACTTCTGCCCACTTTGGGGGTGAAGAACACTTTCCAAAACTGGATTTGGGTTGTTCTCCAGCAAAGCAAACACACCTGGGCTGGAAGAAATCCTGAGGATTGGGAGGGCCCTGGACCACTGCTGTGCTGCTTACTGCCAGCCAAGGAGCGTCAGAGAGGATGGGGATGGATCAGAGAGGATCAGAGTAGATCCCGAGGCCTACTGACTGCACTGCGACTCAAACTGTAAAGGAATGGGTTTGCCATTCAGCTTGCTTAGTGCTGTGCCAGAGCCCTCATTAGTTGAAGTGCTGGTACAAAGAAGCCTTTGTGGAGCCCTGGGTGCCTACTGGACCCCAGCGAAGGTCTGGGAGCTGCAGTCTACGTTCTCCTACCACAGCACTTCCCAGGCAGACCCCAGAGACAGAAAGTGCAACTGTCCTGATGTTTTGATGCCAAAAGATGTTAAATCTGGAGGGGGGGGAGGCTCCTTCGCAGCTTGCTTGCAGAAGGAGCACAAAGCTGGGATTTTCCATGCACACAATCCCTGCAGCTTTGTGAATGCAGCTTTCTGAACAGGTTAAACCTCTGGCTTCCCTACCTGTTGCTACAGCACCCCCACTGGAACACTGAGGAGCAGAGGGCACACTTTACCCTCTTCAAAATCATCTTAGAAGCTGGTTTTTTTTAGCTTTGGCTGTTGCCCATCTCAAGGTGAAGCTTGATAGCAGCTTTTTGTGGTGCACAGACCTTCCTGTGGCTTGAGGCACTTTGGGTTCTCATCTGGAGGGCTAGCAGAAGTTCTGGAAGTCGGAATTCCGGTAAATCTGTATTCTGTTGCGCGTGCTAGTGTCTTTGGGTGAGCGTAGCCTTTCTGCAACGATGCAGAACAGGCTCTGCTATCTCCCTGCCCACTGCCCGCCTGCCTGGCTGGCACTGCTGGATGGTTTCTGCCCTGCTGGGCTTCATGCAGCCCCTTTAGTGCTGGAGATGTGGGATGCAGGTGTGGTGCAAGGTGCTTCCCCAGGAGGGAGTGGGGATTTGTGGTAGTGTGAAGGCCTGGAGGCTGCCAGGGGTCTGATGGGCCTCCCTAGGTGGGTGACCCAGGTGTTGCCACGGCAGGAGGATGGTGGCTGCTGACATGGTGCTGGTTCCCAGCAGCCCTGCGCTACCTGCAGCAACAGTTTCAGGGGGACGGGCTATGGGCTGCTCCTCTCATCCTTCCTCAATACCACCCTCCCCGCTTTCTGGGGAGCCCAGTGAAGTGCTTTGAGCCAAGCAAAGTTGGCTGTGAGCTATGGGCAGATCTAAATGGAACCATGGTGGGGCCACAGCTTGCCAGGGGTAGGGACCATCTCCCACCAGGCCTCGGGCCCTGGCAGTGCTGGCACTGGGAGCTGCAGGAAGGCATCTGCTTTGGAGCCCCTGACCCCAGGGCAGCATTCCCAGCTGAGCATGGGGGACCAGCCCTTGCTGCAGTGGGGTCAGGTGCCCCTGGCAAATATGTGCCAGCAGCAGCTTCTCTTCCTGACTGTGCTGGTGCCTCTCTGAGTCCTCACAGTGCTTGGGCCATAGGATTTATGATGCTGATGGATGCCACTTGCTCTCAGCTGCTGTTAGGGAGCAGCAGCCGGGATCCAACTGTCTGCTTGTTGCAGTAAATGTCGGCTGGATTGACGGCGTGCAGAGTGTCTCCTGGCAGGCCCTGCTTTCTGCATGTGGATTTGGGTAAGGCATGCGGAGTGCCTGCTTTTTCTTTTCCTACTTGCTCTGAACTTCACTGTTACTCAATGAGTTCTTTCCACTCTTGGTAACCTCTCGAGCTTGAAGACAGTTTCATGTATCACACAGGGCTTCTGACAGTGGTTAAACATGGAGCTGGGGTGTTCATCCTCTTCTGTCTGCTGCCAGGGTGACTCCATACACCATGCCCTCTGCTTGCCCACTCAAATGGCAGAAGGTTTCATGGAAGGGAGAGGCTGTCTCTGGCAGTTAGGATGTGCCTGTGGGATCTGCGAGATGTGTTGTGATGGCAAAGTGCAGATAGAATGGGACTGTTGGAAATACCTCCCTCAGGAGCAGCTTTGCATAAGGGAGCAGGTCTGGGTCTCCATTTCTGCCAATTCTGGGTTGGTTGCTTTGAAAGGTTGGTTGCCAGCCCAGCTTTTTCTCCACATCATTCCCTTGGGCATTGGCCAGTCCTGCTGTCCAGCTTGGGCTGTGGCGGTTGTTTCTCTTCTCATCCACCTTCACATCTGGCTTGACATATTTTCCTTGAAGCTGCCTAAATAATTCACCTTGACTAATAGCAAACAGCAGTGCCAGCTCTGGAGGAAGCTTTCTGGGAATGCCAATGACTGGAGGGTGTCTGTCTGCTGTACTGGCCACTGAGCTGTGGCATCCTTGACTGCTAGATCCAAATATCCTGGACTTCCCTTCCTGAGACAGCAGGGATCCTGTCTTGGAAAGTTGAACTGCTCCAGGCTGAGAGGATCACTTTCATTAAGTTGTTCTGAAAATCCTTGGAATTTTTTCCTTCTTCTTATGGGGAAAAAAAGAGGTCTATTGGGATTATGCTGTATCAGTTCCCTCCCATGACACTTTCCCACCTCTGCTCCTGCTCAGCCTCAGGCTGAAGAATGGCTGCTCCCATGCTGCTGTGTCTTTTCCTCAACTTTTGCATGCTTGCACCAAAACTCCTCAGTGAAGAGGAACTCGGTGAGCTGCCCTGCTTCTTCTCAGCTCAGACATTAACCAGATCCTTTGGTGTGTTTGGTTCCTTGCTCTTGGTTTGTGTCCAGCACTGCTTTCACAGAGCTGGTGCTGCAGCTGTTGAGCTCCAAGGACAGAAATGTGTTCAGCTGAGTGTCCACAGAGCGAGGATTGCTGTTGCCATTTCCACATTGCTCAGCTCATCGTGCGTCACCAACCCACGGAGCTGGGAATCCCAGAGTAAGAAATGCCCAGAAATCTGTGTATGGGGCTTGACATGCGGCTCAATCCTCAGACATCCAGTGCACCTGCCAGGGACAACACTGCCGCCTTTCAGGGGGTCTTTTCCCCTTGTGCTGCTGCTGAGGGTCTCACCCCGTGTGTAGGGAGTGGCTCCAGTCCCAGGGACAGCGCAGCCGTGCTGTGCCATGTGGCTCTGAGGAGTGGGAAACAGATAGGCTGCTTCTCGACGGCGCATTGTTAAAGGTTTCACCTCCCCCAAAATGACACATTGCGAGCAAAAATAGAACAAGACAGAACACATAGACCCACCCCCACCATCCCCACCACCCGGCAGCCAAGTGCACGCGGTGCCAAACCCTTGAGTTTAAAAGCTGGTGCTTTGTCACCCTCCTTCCCCTCAGCCCTGCCACCACCTGCCCCAGCCCAGCAGGCATTCAGGCAGTCCGGTGAGTGACCGTCGCACCAGGAGCAGCCGTACTGCTGGGACAGTTGCCACTCAACCCACACTGTGTCCTGGATCTGGTCTCCCTCTTCACCTGGTGGGTTGGTCTGGGGATGGGAGCAGGAGCCGTGGTGTTGGTGCAGGAGATTCTCTCGCTGGCTGCACAGTGGTGCTCTCGAGACAACATGAGGGATGCCTTTGGCCAGGAGAGCCACCTGCGGCATGGCTTGGCCCAGCATGCTGTGAGCCAGAGCTGTCTCCTGTGAACGGTGAGGGAAGCTGCCTCCCAGCCAAGGAGCAGTGTCCAATTCTGGAGTGCCACTGGTGTATGCTAAGCACAGTTGGACCAGGCAGAGATCTGGTTGGAAAACCTCCAGGAAAGGAAGAGTTGCTCCAGGAGGTGGTAGAGCTGTCAGCCGTTTGTCAGCAGTGCCTAACAAGGCTGCGGCCTGCCTTCACCACCCTGGATCCTCCACGACTCCAGAGCTGGCAGTTACACTGGCAGTGAAATTACCCAGGCTTCATGAGTCCCCCAGTGATCCTGTTCTGGGGTACAAAGCCCATTAGTTTCACATGCATGGATTTTTAACACTTGGAAACAGAGCTGAAGCAAAGGTTGGTGGTGTCTTGGGAAAACAGCTGGAGGGATTTGGACTGGATGTTGGGGAGGAGAGGAGTGGAGAAGTGATGGCACTGCAGCTCACACCCCCAGGATCAGCAGCCATGGCTGGAGAGAGGTTTAGGCATGAGGGGGAACTTCTCCCCCTGAAGCAGGATGAGCAAGGCTGGGGCTGCAAGGCCAAGGCAGTGGGGCTGAGCTTGTCCAGTGAACTGCATGTGAGGGCAGAGGTGGCGGTGACACGTCCCTCCATCACCCAGCCGTGCTCCAGTTATGGCACAGGAATAGCTCTGGAGAGTGACAGAGGGACAGTTTGGCTGGGATAAGGCTGCTGTCACCTGCGCGGTACCTATGCTATGCGGAGAGACATTGGACAAAGTCCCTGCAGAGCAAGTCCTGCCTCAGTTTCCCTGTCACACAGTTAACGCTGGCTGTGGGGCTGATGAATCAACTCATACCCCTCATAGGCAGTGAGATTGCTCTTGGTAAGCTCCGAGTGGGACTACAACATCCAGAATTGTCCAGCTGGGATCTGCTCAGCCCCAGTGCTCTTCTCCTGAGGGAGAGGAGGCACATCCAGGACAGGCCTGGTGACTTTGTGACAGCAACTGACTGCTGTATTTATCCATGCTGAGGCTGTGTGGCATTTGCAGCTGGTGTTCTCACCATGTGTGCCTTTGTACCAGTGGATTTCTCCCATCTTTGATGATCTGCATCGGTTCTCATGAGCCTTGGCTGGGCATAGGCCCACTGCCTCCTCCTACTCCCTTCTGAGTTTTTCCCAGGAAAGGCCTGGAGGGGAACAGCCCTGGGGAAACAACCATTTGATGGTTCTCATTTGGTTCTTTCGTGATTGCAGGGAGCCCCAGAGGCTTGGAATGGCAACTCCCAGCTTCCCCCAGGTGTCTTGCTGGCAGGTTTGGGAGGAGCCAGGTTGGGCTCTGCCTTGGCCAGCGTGGCCACTGAGCCAGAAAGCTGGGCTTCTCATGGAGGGGGGCTTCAGGTAGGACTGTGGGGTGTCGAAACCCCCTCCATGCTGCTGCCCCTGAAGGTCATGGAAGAACAGAAAGGGGCCCACACTGCTTAGAAGGAAACACTCTCTTAGGAGGGGTTTAAGCCAGCTGGGTTTAAAATCAGGTCAGATTTGTCCTTTGGTTCACCGTATGGCCTTGTGGCCAACCTGGGGTGGAGGGCAGGAGTCCCATGAAGCTGTGCTGTGCCTGGGCAGACCGCACAGCATGGGTACACATCCTGCGAGGGCATTTAACCAGCCAAGCTGCCCCAGGCTGCACACAGACCCTCCTCCCTGCCGGGGGCTGATGCAGGGTGGTCTCTGAAACAGTTGTGCCTTGAGAGCCAAGCTGGGTGCCACCACTGGGCTGTCCCTAGGTGGGGACCAGGGGACACATGTGACAATGCCTGCGGACATGCCACCGCATTTCAGCACATTTGCTTCCCATGGAGATGAGCACGGGGCCCTGAAGACCCTGTCACCACAGCCCCTGGTCGCCTGCACCATTCGGCTTCTCGCCCTCCAGCCTGTTTGACTCCTACAGTCCGGGGGCGGTTGGGAAGCGACAGCTGGAGCCAACGCACCAGCCCGGTGCGCGCTGCCATGCCAACCCTGTTTCCATGGCAATGGGCACCCAATGGGCGACTGCCAGGCAAGGCCAAGATGCCCGAAAAATGATGCGATGCCCCCTGAAATGGCCAGCTGAGGCTGGGAGGCTGTGAACGCTGCCAGTCCCAGTACTGCCTTCAGTGCCTGGGAGCGGATCAGAACCACCCCAGGCCACAGGTGTAGCAAGGCAGGTGAAACCTTTGGTGCACCCGCTGAAACCACGGAGAAAAAAGAAACGGGGAGGTGTGCATAGCCATGTTGATAGCCCCCTCCGATGGTCTAATTTAATTTAAATAGATGGCTCTTATATAAACCTTGGGGCACCGTGCTGCTGGAGCCAACCCCACCCTGTACTAGTGAGGGCCCCCCAGAGTGGGGGTGCCAGGAAGGCAGCGGGGCACAGGAAGATAGGCTCCCCAGGGCTGTCTGTGCCCTGGGGCTGCTCTTCACCAGCCCCCCCTTTACATAAGTCCCTGAGCCCCATGTTTATCCAGCTCTACATTGAAGCCTAGGTGGGTATCAAAACATTTTAAAATAACTCTGCCTTTTGTTAGCACCACAGCTATCTTTAGAAGAGATTTGATTTTATTTGAAAGCCCTCTCTGTGAGGGTTCGGTGGAATAGATCCCCAGCCCAGCAGTTTAAAGGGATATGGGTGTGGTGATCTCCTTTCTTGGCTGGAAACACTGTATTGCTTATTGCTTATCAATCTGATAAACCCCATCTTACCCCTGCAGTAGTCTCCTCAGCTTTTCTCACATTTCCACAGCTGGAAGGGGCAGTGTTGTGCTCAGAGTGTCGCTCATGATTCACTTGCCCTGGGATGGCTCTCGAGGCATCCCGCTCCACAGCTCCATCACCTCCATGTCGCCAAATGCCCTGGTCATAACAGCTGGTGCTTTTCCCAAACGTTAAAATCAGGGTGAGGAGAAAGAATGCTGTGTTTTCATGGTGAACTCAGGTCACAACCATAGGCTACCACCTCTGCAGCCATGACAGTGGCTTGGGGGACAGGTCACACCCAGCACGTGCCAGTGTCCCTGCTCCAGCTGTGAAGGGAAGTGGAAGGAACAAGGAACTTTGTGCTGGAGCAGAGGTGGCCAGGAAGGCGCCCTGGGCCCACTGGGGGCCAACTCTGTACCTTTTGAGCAGCCAAACCATCGTGTGTCTCACCAGTTGTCTTTTCAGCAGCCTGACTGCTGCTGCAGCACACTGGGGAGAGGGGACTGTGAGTCACCCACAATGGGCAGGGTGTCTGTGGTCCCTCTGTCCTGTGGCTGCTGACTTGGACCTGCTCCCTTCCATAGAGCCAGCAGTGAGGGAGAGATGGGGCAGGAGCCCAGCACTGGAGATGCTGTAGGAGGGCTGAGCAGAGGCTATGCTCTCCCTTTTGGTTTCTTGGACCCTGCTCTCAGAGCTTCCTGCTCTCTCC
This sequence comes from Struthidea cinerea, assembly GCA_013397865.1. Taxonomy (NCBI): domain Eukaryota; kingdom Metazoa; phylum Chordata; class Aves; order Passeriformes; family Corcoracidae; genus Struthidea; species Struthidea cinerea. Next base: position 109,869 of record VZTI01003268.1, read on the forward strand.
AGGCTCTGATCTCTCTGACATTTAACATGTCATCCCTTTCTCCCCCCACCAGGAGACAGGAGCAGTTCCAGACAAACCCCGACAGCTACAATGGAGCTGTGCGAGAGAATTACACCTGGTCCCAAGACTACAGTGACCTGGAAATTAAAGTGCCTGTGCCCAAGCACATTGTCAAAGGCAAACAGGTAAAGTGGTGTTAGTGGCGTCTCTTTAGCATTTCCCTTTCCATCAGGGTGCCCAGCTTTCCTGGGAAACTCTGTTTGGAGCGGAAAGGCTCCTTGTCCTTTGTACTGAAGGACCAGTATGTGGTTGTGCCATTTTCTCCCGTGTGAGTCCAGTGGGGGCTGAGATTCCAGCCTGTCCGTGTTCCTGTTGTGCTGCAGTGTCCTCTGCTCCATCCCAGCTAGGTTCCCTGGCTCTGCCTCACCCTTTCTGTGCTTCTTCTCTCTGCTTCCACTACCTGCGTACTCACATGTGGGTTTCGGAGCCTGGTTGGGGATGGATGCCCTTCCTCAGTTGTTCCTCTGGCTCTGCGTGTCTTCTGCCTCCTGTTTGGAAGCAGGAGCTGCTGGAACGGCTCCTCTGGCGCTGGGGAGCTGGATCAGGCACAGCCCCTGTGTGGCTTGACCTGCTCTAGATGGAAGGGAGCCGGCCTGGGTGGAGGCTGAGGACCAGCCTCCTGGCTGGCTTCATGCACAGAGAGGTCTCGCCTCTCTCTTTGGCTCAGGCAGGAACTTCTCTATTCTGCTTGTGGTCGCATTGTTTTTTCTGCACCACTTCTGGTCAGGGACCCAGAAGGAGTGTGCCCATGGCTGGCCTTGGTTGGACCTAGAAGTCTGAACTCTTTCCCAAGTGCTGCCCTTCCCTGTGTGTTTTTCCATTTGGGAAGCCTGTGCTCCCCCACCTCCTGCTCTCCTCTGCTTCCAGGGCGGCTGAAAGGAGCACGCTGGAGTTTGTCAGTGGCTTCAGCCTACACAGCTCCTCAGCATGCCAAGGAATGTCACTGGCAGCAGCAGCAGCAGCCCGGGCCAGAGGGGTGAGGGGGCACATGGCTGCCACAGGCACAGCAGGGCACCAGGAAGATGCATCTCTCCCAGCGGGTCTCTGAAACAAACCCAGGCTGTTTCTTGAAAGGATTCTGGGGTGTCCAGATGGATATTCCATCCCTCCACATCATACTTTGATCACGATTCTTCTCCCTGCCTGGGGAAGTTTCCTCCATGCCAGGGAAGTTGTGTCCTTGCCAAATACCCCACATAGGGCTCTGTCTGCTCCATCCTTGGCCATGGAGAGGTGCAGGAGCTCATGAGAGTGGAGACAGGATATGGTTTCCTGACCTTCCCTGGGGTCAAGACTGTGCCATCGCTGTGGAAGAGTCCCTGCACCTCAGAGCGGGCAAAAGGGGTTTCAAGATACCCCGTGCCAGTGCCCGTGGCATGGCTCTGCCTACCCTTGCCCCAGTATCTGCCCACGCTGTCCTCTTGAAGCAATCGGTTGTTCAGATGCTGGGCTTCCTTTCTCCTTGCACTCTGTTTCCTGGTGTTTTGTTCATCCGTCCTTCTTGGGGCTCCTCTTGGCAGCTGAGTTTCCATTTCCAAATGATTCTATATATTCCCAGCCTTGGGGGAATGGGAACAGGCAGGCTGGGTCTTGGGCCAGAGCAGGAGGACTTAGAGCAATTTAAAAGTTCCATGGACTTTGGAAATGTTGTTCCTGGGTACCTGCACAAGAGCAACATTCACCTGCATTCACACAGCTTCATATTTTAAAAAAAATTACCAGGGTTTTGGCGTCTGCCTGCCAAGGCGAGACTAAAAATCTCCCCATTTGGTCCCTGGGCTCAGAGTGCACCCGACTGTAATGCTGCTCACAGTCTTCCTTATGACACTTTTTGGGATTCAGGCTGTTGCTATGGCATGTTTTTGCTCTGATGAGTTTAAGGTTTCCTTGTATGGAGCTCAGGTGTCCTTGGAGCAGGAATGGGCGATTGGGTGGGTGGGACCATCTTCCTCCATGGTCTCCACCTCTCTGATCTACTTATGGGCACAACAGAGGCCCACGGATCTGAGCGCTGAAATAGAGATAATGACTCCAGGCCTCTCTCTTTGCTGGACTCAGAGGAGACAAGCTTGTTTCCTCTCTCAGTTTGTATTTCCTTGTTTGAGCTGCGTGGGCGGGTGTGGGTGTTCAGTGTGCAGAGAAATCACTGTGGTGAAAAGGCCACAGCACACAGACGAGAGCTGGCTTTCCTTGGGAGCAGCCAAGTATTTTGGGGAGAGGGAGTGCATGGGGAGGGACAAGCAGCTTCAGAGCTGCCGGACTGCTGCAGGTTGCTCTTGGCCTTCCCCAGCTGTGGGCTGTCCACAGGTACCACTTTGTGCACACAAGTCCTCTCAGACATGTCCCTCCATGCACGAAGGGGCAGGGCTTTCCCACAGGGCATGTGCTGCCCCTGTCCCTATGCCTGGGGGGCTGGTGTGCTGGGTGGGACCTTCTTGCTAGGCGTAGGTAGAAGCAGGTGTTGCAATTGGTTCTCATGCTGGCTGCTTGCACAGCGAAGTGGCCAGGTGAAGGCTTCCCAGTTTGGATTTCTTCCTCCATTTGGGTTTCTCTGCTCCCTCTCCCAGTGCGTGTCTGGTCCCAGAGCCACCTAAAAGGTGTCCCTCAGCCCCTCCAGATATCTTGTGCAGCCACCTGGGAATAAAACCCCTCTCACATTTGGTTGTTCTTGTCCATGTGGATCCCACAGACGCAATGCTGCGCCTGTGCCTTCCATGTCTCCAGCTTCCCTGGCCCTCCACACCCCAAAGAATTTCCCCCCAGAAGGTGACTTGGGAGTCACCTTGCTTTTTTCCCCTTGGTCCTTTCTGGGCAGGCCCTGTAGTGTGCTGAGAGCCCAGCATCAGTAGCTGTGTCCCTGTGCCCAGGGACCTAAGCGGATGGTGGTAATGGAGGGCAGAGCCTCATCCCCATGCCTCATCTCTGCAATCGGGCCTCAGCACTGGTCTGGAGGGAGCTGCTCCATGGAAGGAGCACCTCCTCTGGAGGTGTTTCCATCCCAGGGAAGCTGTTCTTGTAGAGGCTGTCCACAGCCACATGCCAGGTGACAGCCTGTTGTCCTCTCCCATCCTCACGTCCCTTCCCCGATCCCCTGTGAGTGTAGTCCTGCTCCCAGCCATCGCACTGGAGCTCAGTCCCATGTCACCCTGCGCTGTGTGTGCTGGGCCTCCTCTGCTCCTGCCGGAGCACACAGCAGCTTTGGGGGCTGTACCCGAGTGACATCAGTCAGACACAGCTGCGGTGCCCTCCCTGGCTGGAGCAGCTCTGCCTGTCTTCTGCCTGTGTGGAGCTAGTGAGCTGCTGGAAGTCTCCTAGGTAATGGATAATGTAATAACATTTCAAATGAGATCTGCAGAGCAGGAGGAAGATCTGGGGGAACTCTGGGAGAGAATGCAGGCAAATCTCACTGCAGTCTCCTCCTCTCGGGCCAGCACTGGGGGCCACAATCCTGCCCCTTCCCAGCCAGGTCCTCCCTACATCCTCTGGCTTGGCGTGGGCTCTGCTGGCAGCACCTCAGGGCCAGAGGGGACGCGGGAGAACATATGGTCTCTACGGAGACCAAGGGTACTGCGTGCCTGTCACAGCCTGCCTCTGTCTCCGCGGGGGACAGCCATGTCACCTGCATGGCAGGTCGGAGCAGGGTTCCCCATATGGCTGCTGTGGGCGGGAACTGGCCCCGTTCCTGGGGACAGAGCTGCCGCTGTAGCAGGGAGCCGGGAAACCGTGCTGCAGCATTCCTCCTGCACGCGGCCCCTCCTCACACACCCGATGGGAGGCCTGGGCTGAGCCCAGGGCTGGCTCCAGCAGCGGAAGCAGAGCCAAGGAGCATGTTTTCAGCATGGTGCAGCAAAGGGTGCAGCCTGCTGCAGCCCTAGTGTAGGAACCCCCAAATTGCCCCTGCTCAGCTATCAGGATGACATACACTCATGCCCACCTTGTCACAGTGACGGACAGGCACACCCCTAAAGAGCTCTCTCACAGCAAGTAGGTGCCCAACCTTTGAGTGTTGTGTGGAGGCCTGTGGCATTACTGGTCTTCTTTGTGGGGAGACTGAGGCACGGGGTAGAACCAACTGCTTTAAATCCTTCAAGGGCCCCCCGCAGTTTCTGGGCTGTACTGCTTTTCCTTCGCTGAAGAGGTTCCCTCTCTCCTCAAAACTGTCACTGTTTGCTATGAGAGAACAGCAGGATTCCCACCCTGCTGCTACAGGCAGGGCTGGAAGCTCTTCTCTCTCTCATCCCCTGCAACTGCACTTGACCCCAAACCCCAGCCCGCACAGTGAGATGGCAAGCAGGAGCCTTCCAGATTATTGTCTCTCCCTTTGTTTCCAGGTGTCTGTGGATATTAGCAGTGGTGCGATTCGTGTAGCGGTGATGGAGGGAAGCAGCCAACACGTCCTCATGGAAGGGAAACTCACGCACAAGATCAACACAGAGAGTTCCCTGTGGAGCCTGGAGCCTGGGAAGTGCGTTTTGGTAAGGGTGGTCTACACCAGCTGTGTCTCCTTGGCTCGCAGCTCTGCCATGCTTGACCTAGGAAACTGGAGCAGCTGGAAATTTGAGCCAGCTCTGGATGTGTCTGGCTTTGCCTGTCCAACGTCCGGCTCTGCCTGTCCAAGGTCTGGCTCGTGCTGCCCTTGCCTGTGTGCTGTGCCTTGCCTCCTACTCCTGAGTTGCCTGTCAGGGTGCTGGCTGGGCAGCACATCTGTCAGGCTGGGCAAGGAGGTCCCCAGCTCCAGCTGTGGGGGGGCAGCACAGCCATTACTTGGGGCTGGTCGCTGTCCTCAATCCCGGTGCTGGTCCTGCACACCTGGCCTTGCTGACTCTGCCTTCCAACTCTCCTGGCCCCACTCCGACCCCAGTATCTTGGCAGGTGCCTGTTCCCCACCATTTCTTTCTGTCCTGCCATGAGATTCCTACTTGCCCTGTTTGATGTGGACACTGTGACTCCTCCTCTGCCTCCAGCAGGCCTGTGGTTTGCTGTGTGCCTGCTGTCCGAAATCATCCCTGTCAAGGTGGTCTGAGGGCTGCTAGTGCCCAGCTGTGTATTACTGGTGGGTTCCCAGCTCCAAGCCTCATTTCTGACGTGCTCCAGATGTGCAGGCTGAGGGTGTGAGTTCAGCCGTGTTCACAGCTGGAGTTGTGCGAGTTCTGCCCATCACCCTGGGATCTTGAGTGTCAAACAGTTTCCAAATTTCTGTGCCAGTTTGGGGGGGCCAGGATTGTGCTAGGAGCAGGATTTTGCTACCTGTGACCATTTTTGCCCTATCCTTTTTCAGCCAGAGGCTTTTCCAGGAGAGTTTCAGGAGTCCCAAGGCTGTTGTGAGACCCAGGAGAGGACGCCTGCCATCCCTGGGAAAGAGGGAGCTGGCTCCAAGCCTTTCTCCCTGTGGCACAAGGGTGGCAGTAGATGAGCACCCAAATCCAAGCCCCCACAGTGGAAAATGGAGTGGGAATGTGCTCCCAGAGTCAGGAATCCATGGATGGTGTGTGGGGAGGCTGCGCAGTGCCACTTGGCCGCTGCTGATCCGCAGGGATGTACCTTGAGTGACAAGCTGGTTCCAAAAGGGTGAGTGAGGTCCCTACAAGGGAGAGGAGTTTCTCCAATGCTGCTAGGCCATTGAAGGGATGTGGTAGCGGCGTCCTTAACCTGCATTTTGTAAATATTCATAGACATCTTGAAAATTAGCTTATCTGGGACAAAGAAACAATCCTGGAAAGGTATAAACCCATTGAAGAGGAGGTGGCCCAATGGGTGGCTGCTTCACAGTGTGGATGGAAGTCTGGAAGTCCCCAGTGGGTGTTCCCAGGATCAGCAAGGGAGGCAGTGTCTCTTAAATAGCCAGAGGCTGGGAATGGCGCAAGTGGAGCAAGACTCAGTGCCTCCTGGAGCGGCCGTGGGCAGCATGGGGAGCAGAGTGGGCCCATCACCCCCAACCCCAGAGCTGGGTCTTGCCTCGAATAGCACGAGCCCAGGCTTGTGAGGATCTCCAGCTGGCTGCCAACATATTGATGGTGGGATGAGATCTTGCTTGAAGAATTGTAAGGTAACTGGAACAGAGTGAGTAATTCTCGCCCAAGAGCATCTCCTTTTTCCATGTGCTGAGTAGCCAGGAGTGGTTTGCACCTCCTCCCGATTCATTCATCAGAGGACACCCACCCTTGTGGAAATGCATTGCTTCATTCAATGCCTGGATGGGGCCATTGGGGTTTGTTTGGAGCTTGTGGGGCATATGGACCGTTTCTGTGCCCCAGTTTGTGCATCGCTCTGCGTGAGCTCCAAATGCAGCAGTTGGGCTGTCTCCCTCTTGCAAGGTGCTGCAAGGTGCCGCCTGGCTTCCCTCTGTGAGACCCAGGGATGGTGTTCCCTGACAGGGTGTGGATGTAGCCAAAACTGAACTCACCCAGTGCCAGTGCTGGGGTTGTCCAAGGAGATCCTGCCTGCCTTGGGGACTGCATGGGGCACGTTGGTGGCCCTGTCCATGCTGCGTGTTCATGATCTGTGAATTGAGGTGATCCGTGTGGAAGAACTCGGATCTTTGCGCCCAGGAGGTGTAATCTCTCTTGCTTGGTCCTGTCTGTCTGAAAAGGTCTCAGTTCTGTGCAGAGAGGCCATTGAGTCCCATGTCCTCTTGCAGGACGTGTCAGGAATAATCAAGATCCCCAGATTCTTCAGGAGGCTGCTGTAACAGCTTTTTCACAGTCCTCGGCCTCCCTGGCCTCCTCCTGGCTCCCTTCTCTGATGCTGCACCATGAGCAGACTCCTTTCTCCTCCAGCTCTTACCCTGGGAAGATTATTTTGCCTTACAACCCTTCCTGGCTCTGCGTCCCCCATCCTGCCTGGTGTTCTTATTCATGTATCCTCTTCATTATGTCACTTGCGCTCCAGCAGCCCGAGGACTCCCCTCACCATCATTCAGAGACCACTCTGCCTTCCCGCTCCTGCTCTATGGAGTTCTCCCAGCTGGAGCCCAGCCTGACACCAACATGTTTCTCATCTCATCCTTTGGCACACCCGTGTGCATGGCAGCAGAATCCAGCTGGCATTGTTCTGCAGTGGAGTGCTCTGCCGACGTGGGGTGGGGGCCTGTCCATACCTCCTGCTCAGGATTATGTCCCAGGATTGTGCCCCTGCCTGTGGCGTGCCGCACTGTACCCTGGTCCTGGGTGTCATCCCTGTGCTCTCCCTTCTCCGTCACACCCGCTCGCTTGTTGAAAGCGAGATTAAAATAACCTCTCCGTTTTTAGCAATCCCCACTGGGTGTTGTGCACAACTCCTTTTGGTATTATTTTCGTTGTGGAGGATTTTTCTCCCATTCCCTCTCTTTTTCTCTTCCTCTCAGCCTTTGTTTTCCATGCTTGGGCTTTTGTCAGCAAGTCCTACCTTGAACGTTTATTACAGTCTTGGCTTGTCATCCTGTGAGCCACAAGGCTGAGGGGATACGACTCAGTGGTGTTCAGCCCTGCTCTCCACGTACTGCTGAGAATGGCAGTGCTGCCTCCTCTGTACCCCTGAACACCTCCCAGTGACTTTTGAGGTGACTTTGGCTGATGTGGTTCCAACAGGAAAGCAGGCAGGGAGAGGTTGTCTTCCCAAGACCTACTTATACCCCTTGGCAGCATCTCTCCAGCTTTGACAAGGTATTTGGGATCAGAGAGGAAACCTTGTGCTACCGTGAAGCCCAGCACCGACAATGAGGGGTTGTGACCTTCCCAGTAGGGTGTGAAGATGGGACATGACGCTCTGTCCATGCCGGTGACGCCTGTCACCTGCTGGAGGGTCTCTCCTGCTGAGTGTCCCATTGTTCCTGCAGAAATCCTCCTTGCAGTCCATCATTACCCTGGTGCTTTTCCAGGGAATGGCCCGTCCTGACATGGCTGAGAGCTCCTAACTTGGACACCGGCTGTGGGAAGTGAGCACTTCAGCATGAGGACACTGCCAGCTTCAGATACAGCATTGCCTTCTGCAAGCCTCCTCAGGCCACCGTTGCAGAGGCTGTTCCTACCTCCCTGTGCATCCCAAAAGACTCAGCTGGGCTTTTACCCCAGTGGGACCCACTAGGCACAGGCACACTGCAGGGGCCTCATCCTTCCTCTGGCAAGTGGCTCTCAGCATCTCTGGGGCCCTGAGGGGTCAGCCACAGCTGTTGGCTGGAAAACTGGGCAGCAGTGTCAAGTGCGGGCAAAGCTTTGCCTTGTTTCAAAGTGAGAAACATAATGGGGTCAGGGTTTGTCCTTGTGGAAGAAGCCGTACTCCCTCCTGGAGCCCCCTGGTTTTCGGAGCTCTCCCCAGCCATGCCCACAGCCTCGCGGGGGCCTGTCAGCTGAGTGCCAGAGCCTCCTCCATNGAGACCTGCCATGGCCTCTCAGCTCTCCCTTACCTCCACCTTCGGGCACCCAAAGCGCGCTTGTGGGGGGAACCAGCTGCATCTCCATCACCACTGGCTCTCATAACCCAGACACTCAGCCAAGCAAGGACTGGATCCACAGAGGACATCGGCAGAAACTGTCCAGGAAAATTACTTATGTCTGTGTCCCCCATCCTGGAGGTGGGACCTGTCTGCAGCAAGTCCTTCAGCACCGCCTTGAACCATGAAACTGCAGACTCACAGGGATAGAGCGACCTTTGCCCTGGCCCATGGGCGTTTTAGAAACTGGGGCTCACTTGGAGTGAGTCTCACTTTGACAGCTTTCCCCCTGGAATAAAGAGGGATGAGCGGATTGCCCCAGGCAGGCTGCAGAGGTGTGCAGGTGGTGGCAGGGTGCCAGCGAAGGAAAGGGGTTTGGTAGGTAAGGGAGGGGGGATGGGTTTCCATCCCAGATGCTCCAGGTTGGGTTTTCCATCCCCCAGTTCTCTGGGATGGAGTTGGGGTGATGCCTGAACTCCTCCAACACTTGTCTGTCCCTCTGCCAGCAGGCTGGCTCTGGTAGGGATACACCAAGCCATGTGTGCTTCACAGCAATGCCATGGGAGCATGGCTTGTGCTGGAGCCTCACTAGGGAAGCTCACACTTTGCCAGCAGCACCATGGGGACATCCCTCGTGTTCCAAACCCTGAGGAGCTGAAGGGTGCTCCTGCTGCAGGTGTGGGACAATCAGGGTTGCTGCCCCTCCGCTTCCTGTCTGAGGGGTGACGTTCTGGGGGCTCCTCCATTCCCCCACCTGCCCACCCAGGGTTGGGAAGCCCAGGAGCAAACCCTCGCTGGCTCTCCCTCCCCTCCAAAGTGGAACTGTGCAATTAAAAGGAGAACAAGCATGCCTATCTAGCTGGAAAAACTAACGCCTTCCCCAGGCTGGAATATTTTACCGGCTCTGCTCTCCCAGAAGGATTAAACCCCAGCCACCCCCTCCTGTATTAATTGGTTCCTTTTCTTCACACCACAGAGAAACCTAGCTCCGTAACAGGAATGGCTGTCCGTGTTCTCCCCTCTGGAGCCGTTGAGCTTCCAGGGAGGTTTGAGCAAATTGTATTGTCTGCCTTTATTGATGATTTTGCAGAGGCCGACGAATGCCATAAATCTGCCCTGCTGCTGGGATTAGTGTTAAAATAACATGGGAGGAAGCAGCCCACTCTTCCTGGAAAAACAAAAAGCAAGTTGGAGTTCCCGTTGCGGGATGCCCCGTGCTGGCCCCAGCACAGCCCCGCTGGCCAAGGCTCTGTTCAAGGCACTGCCATCAGGGATGCCTGTGACTACAGCCAGTGGCTTTTCCCAGTGAGGATGTTGGCTGGAGCAAGGAGATATCCTGTCTCCTTGTCCATCTCTCTGGGGCTGCTGCTGAGCTGTGGTGCCACAGGAAGCAGGTGCTGGCAGTCAGCATGGGTGGCACAGAGCAGCAGGTGATACCCTTTGCCACCCATGCTGCCGCCCACCGAGCCAGTGCCAGGGGAGCTGAGGCCAAGGTTCCTTCTTGGTTAGGGAAAGGCAAGATGGCTGCACTACCACAGCGGGAGCCCTGGCCCCACACTCCACCAGACACAGCCTCCTCATCTGACAGTCCTGGGCTCTGTCACTGCTGCTGTGTCAGCCATGCGGCCCCAAGCCAGTGTCACCCCTAGGCAGACACTGCTGGGGGACACTGGTCCTGACTTTGAGCCATAGCGTGGGCTGAGATTTCGTCCCCGGGGCCTGAGCTGGGGTTGTGGGGGCCCACAGCAGGGTTGTGCAAAGCCTTTGGCTGCTGAGAGAGGGAGGCACAAGCATCCCTCCCCCTCTGCCAACTGTGAGGCTGGATCAGTATGAGCTTGACTTCCACTTGTGGGCAAGCCCCATGCCGCTGTCAGCACATCTGAGCTCTGCATCACTGCTGTGGAGCTGTGAGGTGAGCAGGGGTACCACACTCTGGGCAGGACAGGGGCTCCTCTCCCCATTCGCTGACCCACACCTTGTCCCCAGATCAACCTGAACAAGGGGGACGAGTACTGGTGGAATGCCATCCTAGAGGGCGAGGAGCAGATCGACATTGACAAGATCAACAAGGAGCGCTCCATGGCCACAGTGGACGAGGAGGAGCATGCTGTGCTTGACCGCCTCACCTTTGACTACCACCAGAAGCTTCAGGGCAAGCCCCAGAGCCATGAGCTGGTAGGTGCTGGCTACCCTGTGCCACCGGCCCAGCCTGGCCCTCCCACCTGCCCTTCAAGGGTCCCATCCCCAGGAAAAGGGGCCCCACGGCTCTGCTCCATCTCAGAGCTCGTCTTCACAGTCCCCCCCCATTATTTGGGGGGGTGTGAGGTTCTGCTCATCAGTCTTTTGCCATGCACTCCTGTCTTCCCTATCCTGGCACCTTGGCAAGTGCTTGTAAGCCCAGATCCCCCATAGCAGGGATGGGCCCCACCTCCCTGTGCCTTGGCACTTCTCTGCCAAGCTGGCCCTGCTCACGGATGGACCCACATGGATCTGGGCTCAGCCCAACCCAGGAGCTGCTTGGTGCTGCCCTGGGTGCTGTCTGCCCTTTCCCAGGTAGCAAGGGGGAGCACAGACGTGGTGTGTGCCCTTGGCAGTGACTGCTGCCAGCCAGGGAGGAGGGGGACTGCTGCCCACACCCCCTCCCGTGGGTCATGTGGTCACGCAGCCCCAACGCCTGTGGGATGAGCGGCAGGGGAGAGCAAGGGGTGTGGGGAACAGCATGGGGTCACCCCGGGCTGACCTGTGACCTCTTTGCAGAAGGTGCATGAGATGTTAAAGAAGGGCTGGGACACCGAAGGCTCGCCTTTCCGCGGCCAGAAATTCGACCCCTCCATGTTCAACATCTCCCCCGGCGCCGTCCAGTTTTGACAGTGGCAAAAAACAACTGAAAAATAAAGCAGGGAGAGGAAACCTCCCCACCCCCGGATGCCCACCAGGACCCTCACACCCAGCGCCGGTGCCCAGGACTCACTGATGCACGCTGCCAGCACCCATCCATGCTGTGTGGGGAAGCCTGAGGAAGCAGGCAGATTTACATCCTGTCACCACGGCAACCTGGGCACCAGGACCCCTCCCCTCCCCTCGCCTCGCGCTGCCGACGCTCTGTGTTTTTCTGGAATAGAGAGAGCGCGTCGGGTCGCATTGGGTGACATAATTATTATTTTTGGTGGGTGAGGCTAGTGCTTTTGGGGTTTCTGGGGATGCAGAGCCCTCCCTGCCCTGGCACTGGGCAGCTTTGCCCCTCGCAGGTGGAGATGGGTGCTGGGTACAGGCACAGTGGGGATGGGGAAGCCTGCCCCTGCCTGCCTCTGCCAGCACCCGGCCCACCTGGCACCTCCAAATCCCCTCGCCAGCCCCACTCCAGGGTATCCCAATGGGCCTGTGCTGCCCTCTACCCAGCCCCGGGGGAGGCTTCCTCCTGGCTTCCCCCTCCTTCTCGTCCTCACTGGAGGGTTGACAGGACACCCGGGGCTGGGCAGAGACCACAGCCATGTCCCAGGGTTTGCCTCCCCTTTGTCAGGGAGCAGTGGGGGTGCTCCCCACAGCACTGGTGTTTGG
>VZTI01003269.1:3343-70632 GCA_013397865.1 Struthidea cinerea
CTCTCTCTCTCCCTCTCTCTCTCTCTGTGTGTCTCTCTCCCCACCCCCCCCACCCCCCCACAATCCTTTTCCATTTTCCTTCCTCCTTTTCTGTCTTTTCTAGCCCTCTTTGGTGGGGCAACTCCTTTTTGGTTTTTTCATTACCAATAAACAGTTCTCAGATAGAAGGCTGTGTCAGTTGACTTGATGTCATTCTAGATCATCTGTTTTTAAAATAACTCCTCGCGGTTTCCCACAGTGGAATGCTTCTGTCCCCCTCCAGCCATGTGGATCACAAAGCACAGAACAACACAAAAACCTTGGACAAATGATATTCTGATAAAGCTTAGGATAACATTTTCCAGAGAAGTCTCAGTGTTACCTAGCACCTGATCATCTTAAGGAATGGTGGAAGTTTCTTCTGAGAATTCTTCCACCTGTAAGTTGAGATGCTTGTTTCACAGAGACTGTACTGAGAATGAGAAAACAGAACTTCTTCAAACTGAGACTAGTTTCATAGGAAAAGAACTTTTTGTGCAAGTACAGCAGGGAAGCTTCATAGTCATACTTATTTTCCCACTCCTAAAAATTATTCTCTTCTATCAACTTCCATATTTGAATCTCAGAATTTCCTTCTTCTTCCATATCCCTGTTAGGCCTAGTCAAATCCCCCACAACACTCCCAGAATCCCCTCCCATCATAAACAGTTTTGTATCTTTATTCCAGACCACATTTCAATGCTAAGAATTGAAACACACTGAGTCTATTTTTATTGATTTTGTCTACTAACTCTACTAAGATTGATATCTGCTAAGGCTATCATTAGGATGGGAACAACATAAAACATAAAATGGTGCCCACAGAAGTCCTCCCCACGTCACTGCCATACTTCTTAAATAGGAACTACAGATATGAGGAAGAGGCTGTGTCCCTGAAGGTATTATACTGATAAAATTTCAATCACTTCCCACTTCCAAACAAAACCATAATCACGACCAGATAAAAAACAGTTTGCAGTAAAGAACATACCAGTGTTCAGCACAAATCAGCTGGGAATTAGTGTGTGAGATCCTGACAATAGGAATAGCAGAGACAAAAACTGTAGTCCACTCTGGGGCATCTTTCACAAGTGGCATCAAAAAGCACTGTCTCTCTCCCTATAAATGACCTGCAGATAGATGAGAAATAACAGGAAAGACTGAGACTTGGCAGAAAGCATTGCTCAAAGTAACAGACTGAAATGTCTTGGTCAAAAATTAGAATTTTTAGAATCTTCAGAACTTTTAGAAGTCTTCATTTTTTTATTAAGAAATATAATTCAAGTCCTTTTGGTTTCAAATTACATAATAGAAAAAAATACCCTTTTAATCTCATTGTGTAAAACAAGCAAGGAAATGGTAAAAATGCAGATTTTCTAGCATAAAGGCCTTTCTTCCAAAATTTGTGCCACCTTTAAGATGGGTTTCCGTCTTAAGCCTGAGATTCCACTTAATAATTCACCTTCCTGCTCTCACAGTAATTCAGAAAAAAGTCATATTACTGTGACACTGATTGTGAATATCTGTTATTTATTTCTTTTACACCTCACTTGGCCACTCAGACCTCAGAGTACAGACAACAGAGCTGCATCAGTAACTGATGGAGGAAGGCAGAAGTGGAAAAAAGGAGATGAGAGTAATAGTAATCTAAAGGTCTGTTTGTAAGTTTGTGTGATCAGTGAGATCTTTGATGGAATAGACAGCTCCTCACTAACACATATGTTGCCTACACTTGGGTATACAATGACACACCACCAACTCCCCCTTAATTTTCTTGTGATGAACTTTTTGTGCCCTCTGAGAGCTACTCTGTAGGATAGGGCTGAAAAAACCTCCACCTTCCTACTTGCACAAGCTACTTCCTACTTTTACCAGTTGCAATTTTGATATTTAAATATTAATTCAGGCTGTGGGGAAAACAGGCACTGGAAGGATTTGGAATTTTTTTCTTTTTCCTAAATGGTTCTCTGGAGAACAAGGCACAGTGGGCGTAGGTGCTGGCGTTGCCATTGCATCTCAGTCTTCCAAGCTGCAAAAGATCTGTTATTCTTCCAGACTAAAACTGTCAATCAGGAGGCACTGTGAGAAGTGAGGCAGTGGTTCGTGATGTGGACTGAAGTTCACAAGAGACCAACTGATTTGCTCTTGTGACCTAACACAAATTTAAAATTCCTGTCTCCAGAGGTAAAAGGTTAATGGAATAACCTATTTTTCATCTAGCTCCCTACTGCAGAACACCCTTTTAATTATTGCTATTATTTACTGATTTATAAAGTAACACGTAACATAAGGTACTCAGCAAGGAAATTATGAAGCATATAAAACACAGTTAAAATGATCAAAGAGATGTCTGATCTGAAGAGATCTGTGATGACAAATATGGAAAAGCACTTCTCCATCTTGGAGACAAACATCAACTTCACTGTGTCTGGTTATGCAGACACAGAAAACACACACACACAAGAATCCATCTGTAAGTTAAAAAAAAAGAGGGATGTTAAAAACCCACACTTGTTTAGAAATGTGAAAACTGTCATATTAAGAATGCAACTACTAAGGAATAGACAGTTTAATTCTTAGTACAAGTCAGATAACTGATCAGTGACCCAAACTTCTTTTAGTGTCCATAAAATCACTTTGATTATTTTAATGCCACAACAGTTGAAGTAGCATTTGAAGCCACATTGCCCTGAATGAACAGAGAACCAAATCTGACTGGAGTCAGATGTGATGTCCCAATGCTCTGACCCATATCAGGGCTTCTAAAGGGTACAAAGGTATCACGAGGAGCTGCAAGAACTGGAAAATACCATGGGTGTTGATGTGTTCTCAATGCCACACCAGTAGGAAATGGGAATAGGGAAAAGAGAAAAGTTCACTGTGCTGGAGACCTGCTCCTGTTGTGCTCCCCTGCATTCCCTCGGCCCCCACAAGCACAGTGGGTGCCCCCATGTCCAGTGTGCAAACACAACGAGCTTCCAGCCTCCACACACAGTGCTAAGGCTGCATTTGATGCTTTCCTAATGCAGCCTGGAGCCAGGAACTTCAAAGGAGCACATCAAAGCTGTTATTCACAGCAGAGAAGAGAGTGTGAAGCCGGGTGGCATTTTTTCTCTCCCCAGCGAATATGAAACTTTAGGGGGCTTCCCAAAGGACATATGAGTGATTAAAAAAAAAGGAAAACTCTCCTTCGTATCCTAGGGAAAGAAGGGTAGAGACCCCGTAGAGGCAGATGGAGGAAGAAATGAAAATTTCTCTCTATTAATACATCTCCTGGATAGCCTGCTATGCTGAGAAGGGAGGGGGAGGGTGGGAGAAAAAAGAACTACGTTTCATCTTTGTTTCATTGGTTTTTTGTTTTTTTAATCTGAGTCACAAAAGCTTAAAATGATGAAATGAGCATGTGCAGCCTGACTGAGAGGGGAGACAGGCAATTACTGAAACTCTGGGCCACAGTATCAGCTGCCTGCTGACTCCTGCGATTGAATTAAAACTATTGTAAGAACAGTGCAAGGACTTGCCCTTGTCCTGCTTGTCTATGTGTTTATTTAATTTTCTGTCCAACTGACTCTCAAATAAATTGGGAACAGCTGCCATTTTTTTGATTCAGTAGCTCCATTACCCCCCAATGACATCATTCTGGGCACGCTCACCAACAATAGGTCATTATGCAGCAATTACTTTATTGATTTATGGAAGTTTTTAAGCCCCACCAGGAATATGCACATTCAAGGGAGAAAAGGACTTTTCCTTCTGCACTGTTGTAAGTAGTGAGTTGCTGCAGTAGGCAGGAATAGTATTATCGACACAGAATTGGAATTTAGATTACAAAGGGAAAAGATATTGGTTACATCATCAAACAGAAAGGAAGATAAGATTTCAGAGGAGGATCCTGCTATGAACTGATATTTAGAAACCATGATTTGATGTGGCAATTATGTCACAGTATGATGCAAGTAAAACTGCTACGTAACAGACTGGCAGTAAAAACATGCAATATTTGCTATAATGGCCTGATGCACGTCCCTTTGAAGGGACTGCAAAAACCATTTAAGAATTAATGGAAACATTTGCTTTCTTCTATTCTTACCATTATGTTAGACCAGCCATCCTTTGTACTTCAGACACAATTCTAAGGGAGGAATGCAAAAACAGTGTAGTGCAGATCTGATTCATTAAGGTCTTCCAGCTTTTAATCATCTGCTTGGTTTGAAATCAAGGAATTTTGAAGAAGACTAATGCTACAAATTAAGGCAATTTGTCATTTTCTGTATTTTAAAAAAAAACCTGTTGGAACACACCAAAAAAGTGTCACTGTGGTTAACAAAATAGAGGTAAACAACGCAAGAATTTTATAATCTTTTACAATAGAATGGACATTGAGCTGTATGGAACACAGATAGAAATACCCCTTTCATGAAACTTTTGGAAGAGGGCAAATACTTGCAAAAACTCTGTCTGAACATGTATTTGAATATTTGAATGAGGATTATACTTACACCTCTCAACATTTACTTCCAAAACTTCTGTCACTCGCTTTTCTTTGCACTAAAGAATCTAAATTTCTTTGCACTGGAATCTAAAAATGGCTCACTGCAATCATCAGGAGAATAACTAGAATTTTCAAAAATCTAAAGAATAATACCTGAGCACCACAGTATTCAGCAAGAGCTGAGTGCCTTAGATGTATATTGAAACTTCACTCTTTTTTTCTTTTCCTATTCCTGACATTAACGCTTAAAATATTTCAGTCATCCACAGGGAGGGAAGAACCTGAATCCTGTGTTTTACATTAATCACTGGAGTGATGCACAACAGAGGCTCTGATCTTCAAGGGCAAATAAGTGACAGTAGCAGGTTCCTAATTCAAAGGCTGATATATACAAACCACAACATTTCCGCAATGATTCCAGGTCCTTCTGAAGACCTATCCATTCTGGATGACTGAAATGCACAAGTTGTGAACATCACGTAGTCAGATATTCTTCACATTAACTGTTCCATACCAGTTGCACATAACAGACAGAGTCAGAGGAAATAGCCTTACCTTGTGAATGATTCATAAAGAGGAAAAAATGGGTTGGATAGCTTAATTATAATGAAAAAAAAAGATGATTTTTAGAAAACACCTCAGGAAAATGTCTTCAGGTCTGCAATCAACACCACATGGGTACATTACTGTGCCTAACAGACTCTCATATTATGACTTGCAGAACTGGGGCTTAGCTGTAGATTGCCATTACAAGTGTTCTGAGAAAGTATTGGAATAATATTTGTGAATTTTTCTGTATTTTATAGATGCATTTTACAATCATTTCATTTGTTGTGATATGTGCAATGATCCTTTCCACATCAAATATATGCTAATGTTTGAAAAGTTGGGTGTTTTTCAGCAAAATTATCCTGGATGAAAGAAATCTCTTAATTTTTAGGAGGTCATGCTTTGAAATGCAAAAAAACCTAAACAGCTCATTAGATCTGCTGGTACCACATTAGAAGGAACGACATAAAATGAAGTAAGATATTATTATTAAAATAATAACATATCTGTATTTGATCATTTTTTTTTCATTTCATATATTAAATAAATATGATCAAATTATCTGGACATTCCAGTGGCATAAGTTTAACTCCTTTTTTTTCTATTTGTGACATTAGCACTTTGATTGGAAAACATGAAGGGATGTGGGATTCCTTCTCCACAGTCTGATTATTCTTCTAAATTTCTCCAATACAACTGTTGTATTTTACTTGCATCATCACGAAGATTTTGTCATGAAGTCAGACATGACTGTTTTAGTAATGTCCTTGTAAAGGACTTGAAATACAAGCCTGGACTCTCTGATCTCCCCACAGTGGCCATACAGTTATACAATCTTTTTTAATGCTTACACTATTTTTACCGCATTCAACACAAATGTGAGACTTCTGTGTGGCATTAATGAAGCCCCAACAACAAATTACATTACTTTCATCTTTCTGGTTTTGTTAACTTTGCCAGACTCCTCCCATTTATAAGATCAACTAATGAGAGAACACCTCTTGAAATCAGCCAGTCAATTACTATAAAAATTAGCATTTAATTCATCTAAGTAGCACTTTCAATACCACAGCAATGCGGAGAAGTTAAAGAGCTAAACTAGAGAAAGAGCCCTCCACATGGACATCAAGAGACCCCAATCTCACTTTGCCCACCCATGCATCTCCCATGGGTAGCACAGGAGGTTTTCCTGCCAGTGGAAGCTGTGGTTAAACCACAGGTATTGAAATTTAGATTTCTCATTCTCGTCACAAAGCTGGTCAGGACTGCAGAAAAGCAGGACATCAGGTGTTCACTCTTGTGGAGGCAAATGAACCAAGAATGAGGACAGCACAGACAGAACATCTCTAACAGTCCCATCCTGTGATTCCCTGAATGCTGTTCCTGATCCCCCTTGCATGTGAGGTCACAGAACTGTGCTGAACCTCAGTGGAGCAGAGAAGGGGTTGATCCAGCTGGAAGGGAAATGGGACAAATCCACTGAGGACCCATGGAAATGGAGAGCGGGGGCAGGGCGACACTGGGTGCTAAAAATCCCCTTTGGCTACTGGAAATCCTTCAAAGCCAGCAATCTGGCGTGCTACCAAAACCAATTGCTCATGCCAGAACACATTTCTATGGTACATCAAGTGACAGGTTTTGCAGTCATACCATAAATAATGCACCTTCTCTTCAAGTGAGGTGAAATGTAGTTCTACTGAAATTAATAGCACTAACACAATTTATAGTGGCAGAGGATCTGTTTCAGCGTGTTAAGATCTCCACTGATGTCTTCTGGGTTTAAGTTAGCACTCCTTAGTTTAAAAATTCCACCTGGAGTTATTAGCAATGAAAAGGAAATTCCTCCCTCTTCCAGCATCCTGCTGGTATTGAGAAGGCTGCAGAGGTTACAAAACTACACATTTTGTGCCTTTGCAATGAGCAGGTTTTCTCATGAAATGGACATTCTTCCTGGCAGTAGTGACTAAGATAGAACCCCACATTCCAATACAGGGCTTGGAACTAGATCTTTAAGGACCAAGCCGAACCATTCTGTGATTTCAACCAGTTGATGTAATTACCCTATATCAGTGGTGCAAGGTTAAGCCTCCATAATGCCCCTGTGTCGTTTCTCCACCTTGAAACCTTAGGTAAACAGTTCTCTACATTATTATTGGTCCCCAAAAGGCACAGTAGGTAAGAGAGACAATAGTTAAATGAACTGCCTACTGCCACAAAAGATCAGTGCCAGAGGTACAATCAGAAGTCAAGTTCTGGATCTTCTAACAAAATTTCTCTATGTAATTACATTCACCATTTGCAGATATTAAAGATATGTAGACATTGAAAAATGTCAGAAAGAACCCTCCTGCTGTAAGGGTATCCATGTCTGTCCCATTTTTTCCAGAGAAATACATGAAGATACAAAGGCAAACAGCCAGTTAGATAAATATAGACACAGCCAAGGGATGCATTAGCAAAAATAATCACTGCTATCCTCAACCAGGGAAGTTTTAAATTTTGCTTCTTGGCCTAGGCAGCCTGGCTTTCAGTCCTATGGGGTTTTTTCCCTTTCTTTGTACAATTTCCAGTTGCTCTGAATACTTTCAGCACCTTTATGAATGGTGTTTTAACTTCACAACAGGTGAGGGACAAGCCTCTCCCTGGGCCTGGGGTCAGACACCAACCCTGGGAACCAGTGGGACTGTCACTGGTTCTGTAGCCATCCCTGTGGCTGGTGGGGCTCAGATGTCACCATAAAAACAGATATGTTTGATTGGAAAAGAGTGCTTTCTACCCTAAACATAGTTTTTCAGCTGAACTTTGCATTCTGTGGAGATGCATTTTTGAAAACTAGAACTGAGCATTAAATTCCATTATCTAATGGAATTTACTAGGCATGTGCTAGGTAGGTATGGTCTAAGAAACCTGGCAGTAACTTACTCTGTTTGTGGCTTCTACTTTGTTAGACTCTGAGGAGCCATGAATCTATCTTGTCCTTAAAAAACTGAAAGAGGGGGCCTTTAAAATGAATATAATGCTAAATTTATGTGCCACGGGAGCAGCATATCAAGGCCTCTGCGCTGATTAGACCCAGATGTTGGTAACAATGTTAGTGTTATGGACCAACTGCAGGTGTGGGAATAAATCCCTTTCCCTGGGACCCTCAGCAATCAGACCACTGGTTTCTTCTGGCTCTCAGCTCAGTTTTCAATTAGCCCTACAATGGTATTGTTGTTCTCCAGCATTAGATCATATGTCATGTAAATGAAGTTGAATATACACTTTAACTTGACAAGGTGATTAAGGCCAAGGATGCATATGTTCACTATTATAACACGATCAAGGTTAAAAAATAATAATAAAAAAATAGCCCTGACATGCCATAAAGTTGTTACTATTTTGGCTTATCAGTAGATTTTCACATTTTACTTTCATAAAACAGAACATAGTGCAAAGCAGGGCTAGACTAGAATTTGAATAAAAGGCAGACAAAAACATTATATTTGTAAAATTATATATATGTGTGTGTGAGTACAAGGCTTAATTATGGACTTTTATGTTTCTTTGTGACAGTCTGACATCGAACTTGCATCGTTTTTTATTTCCTTTCCCAGTTTTCTGTCCACTCTCCTTACCTTTTCCTCTTTCATGTCAATGAATAGTGCATGCACAACTATTTCCACAGGAGAAGAAATAGAAATATTCCTGAAAAGCCATCTACATTAGAGCAATGAATCCAGCTCATCAGTGCCAGAGGTTGTTTTCTCTGTCTCCTTTGGGTTTCATGATATTTAGAACACCACCATGGCTCACTAAAACATATTAAGGGCTCTGGTAAGTAAAGGGGCCATACTCCTCTTCCACACATGCATAATTCCCATTAATGTCAATGGCCATTACCTCTGCTAAGAAGAGTGCAGCTACTAATATTTTTCTTATATGTTCACTTTCATCAGGTTCTTTTCGCCAGAGCTGTGGGACTGTGTATTATTCAGTGGTAGCAATACAAAAATAAAAGGGAAAGTGAAGTAAAAGAATGACATAACCAGGATAGAGACAGGTTCTGGTACACTGTTCGCAGGACAACAAGATGATTTCTGTTTTCTGGTGGTACAAGGGACTTGCAGACACAAATCCTTTAGAAATGCAGGAAATACAAGAGGTCCCTGAGATTGTCACGTGTTACCAAAGGTTATCAAGTGCCAATTACTTGCCACCATAGGCCATCACAAAAACTTATTCTGGGACTTTCTCTGAACTCAGAACCAAGTGCACAAGGACAAGACCCCACTGCTACAGAGACCCAGTGAACCTCAACACAGAAAACTGCATTTGCTCTCTTAGAGAGCAGAACTCAAGAGCTCAGGAGTTTATTACAAGAAGGACTATCATCTTCTCTGCTGTTGGCTTACACTCTGGCAGTCAACAGTGTAGGTGCTTTTGGGTGTTCCTGGGCAACTGGACATGAAATCCAATTCATGAAAGAAATATCCCTGAATGGGGTGCAACTTGGTGCAACAGCCATAAGATGCAACTCTTGGATACTATATTCTGTTCCAATCCTTTGTTATTGTGCACATCATAATCTCCTATATGTCCCGCCTTGCAAGAAAATGGATATGAGAGCTGACAAACAGGAATTATCTTGATGTACTTTCACCACTTCCATACTTCCCAACACAGAAGCCGAAGAAAACTGCATAGCACAGACCACATAAATATTCAATGAATAAAAGGGATTCTGTGAACTTCTATCAGTAACAAATATTTTCTATATCTTGTTTGATCGCCAGTAATTCTAAAATATCTGTTGTATCCACTTCCCTTAGATATGTTCCTTACTCTTGCCTTAAACTTTTCCTGCAAAGCCCTTGTAACAGAGACTGCAGTTATGCATGCAAAGGCTGTGCCAAGATAAAGAATGAAGTACTGACCCTCTAGCTGTTACTGTTATATAGCTACATATCACTGTTACTATTCATAGATTCACAATTTGTTATCCCAACTTTGTTTCAAAAGCATTGAGAAACATGTATTCTACCTATGAAGAGTAATAATTCAAGACGGCCAGAAAAAATTGTATCTGGTTCATGTAGGATTTGAGAACTCAACATTTCTTTGCTGCATAGGTTTGAAACAAAACCTAAGGGAACTCATATTTCTCTATGAGGAGTTGCAGATCCTAGGTAGTCTGGGATTCCTGACTTGGAGGAAGACAGGTGAGAAAAACAGCACAGAAGTGGAAAAATTAAAAGCACAAAAATCCCAGAAAGACAACCAAGCCAGAATCTTACCTGTGCTTTATTAGAATTTACAGTTCACTCCTGGGAAGCCTTTGAATTTCCATGAGTTCAGATGTACTGAAAAAAATGCTGTCCGACCTGTTTCAACTGTTTCTGATTATAAAAAATTGTGAGTAATATTCTATAGTGAAGAAGTAATCTAAAAACTTGCCTCAGACAGTTTTATCCACCCTGTATTAACTCAGGACACTGAAAAGTCCTAGAATAGGTAATGTGGGAAATAAAAACTTCCACTTTAATGACTGATAAATGGGGACCACTGGCATGCTCACTTACAGGTGACAGGTCTCACACAAACAGTGTCCTGTTTGTGGCTTTTACATAGGAGATGTATTAAAAATCGTTCACCTCTGTTAAAAAGTACTGCCTTGGTAACAATGTCAACATAAATTAACTTCAGCAGAACTGTAAGCAACAAAAGTTAGTAATGATACTTAAGATTTAACTTACAAAAGGGCTTCAGAAATGTGCATATTTTTGAGGCAGGAAACCATAAACTTAATTTAGGGGCAAGGTTCTCCCTTCTGGCTTTGTCTTCTGAATGTTCCCTCAAATGGTGTGCCCTGTATGGTTAACAATTCTTCTGAACAACAATTAATCCATGCTGACAAATTTGTCAGATATGTTGGAGTAATCAGCTTAAGTTTCAACAGGTTATTCCCAATTTACCCAAACTGAGGCCTTGTGTACCATTTTAGCAGTAAATTATCATAATAATAGTGCTCACGCTGGTATATAAAAATTTTATTAATAATATTTGACTCCTATATGGAAGCTTTAGAGTTCAGAGGTTGCAAAGATTTTCTCTTCTCTCGTGCAGCTGGATATATTCTTTGAACTGGGGAATGATGAAGGAATTTCTACACAAGATTTGTCTCTAGCAAAGATGTTAAAAACAGGAGGGCTCCTCCAGGACTTCATCTACCAACTGTAAGAGAAGTCTTAAAAGACTCAGGGTCAGAGGAGGCAATACAGAAAGTAGCTACCTGAAGATCAAATCCATCTCCAGTAGCATGGCCACAGTGAAAGACAGAGGGAAAATAATCCAGAACCCTTAACATAATTTCTTTTCTTGGTTTTCAACTGTTCCACCTTCCTTTCACTTGTTATTTTACTCACTATCCTAGACACCAACTCATAGAAACAGTGACCACAAAGGCAAAGTTAAAGGTATAGTCGAGTAAAGTAGCAGCATGAAACAAGTCAAGGCCAAGCCAAGAGGAGTTTATTTTAGCAGGCATTGATTCATGGCTGTTAACTTCTGGGAGTAAAACATAGCCAAGAAGTATGCCACTTAAAGCTGACTAGGTGTGCCATTTTCCCATTGACTGGAGGAAAGGAAATCAATGGTGTGGCCTCTGCTCCCTAGCAATCACATCCTAGATGTGGGAGTGTATTTCAACAAGGCACCAATTAAATGGATTCTTCTGCTGTTACAGCCCCACCATGATCCGAGCAGTTTTGGTTCTGAGCAAAAGCATGGGCTTGTGTAATCACAACCCAGTTAAAAAATGGCAATCTGTAATTTAGATCTTTCAGGGCAGATGTCAAAGCACAGAAGTTAATATGAACTTAGGATATGTAATAAACTTAGGCCATGATAATCCTGTGTAGCTCTCATCCTGAGATCTGGATCCTGTTAGCAAGGTAAGCACTTAGGAGCAAGGCCAGCCTTTGCATCCTGGGGAGGACAGAAGACTGGAGAAATGGAGAAGATGCTGTTATCTGGTTTGCTTTCTGCTGACAGGAGGTTAGTGAGTTCAAAGGGAAGTCTGTAGAGACAAAAGCCATTTCTATTGTTACAAGAAACTCCCAATTCCCTCAAACTCCTCTGCCAACAGTTCATAACAAAATATGCAAGAGTAGTTCAGGCTCTTAAAGACTTCTAAGTGTAGGTAAAATACCTTTCCAATCAAAGACAAGTACTCAGATGCAAGCCACATGCACAGCAAGCACTCTAAACAATACTTACATAGAGTGGCTTTAATAAGTCATCTATCAAAGAACTAGAAATACCCACCTCAAACAGACCCCTCACAGCAATCACTAAGCTCAGTGGCTGACCTAAGGCCATTCCTTATTCATGTCCTAGCAGTGAACAATAGCAATATTATGCTGAAAAGTTCGAGTAAATCTAGTCCACCTTTCACCAATACCTTCATGAACCAATGAATCCATGGGGATAGATGGCATTATTCCACAAAGTGTTGTGAAAACAGGCAGCATTGTTAGGCCCACAACACATGACTGATAACCAAGCAGAGGCAGAGCATAAAGGAACATACTGCAGGTGAAAAAAAGAGAAGTGTTTTGCAAACACATGTTGAGGAAAAAATATGCTTTTTGTGCTCCTCACTCACAGTTAAAGTGTAACTGATTTTCACATTTAAGCAACAGCTTCCCAAATATAGCCTTGACAAACACCTGCCTTTCCTTCATTTTCCTGTCTGTTTCTGAAAAAAATCTGACCACTACTAGGATGAGGAATTCAAAATTAAACGTAGGATGCTTGAAAATAGGATCTGTTTTGTAGCTATGCCTTCCTTGTACTGCGAGATCTAGCCTGAAGGCCAAGCATGGCTGAGGTTGCAAGGGGAGAGAGGGGGTGGAGAACAGGGTGGTGATGAAGGCATAGGATGAGATTGAAGACCCTGCAGAGATGTCTTGTTAGTGCAAGAGCATCTCTCACTGGCCAAGACGAGGCAATGACCTAGAATAAATTTTGCCTCTCTTCTGGATGAAAAACTTAGTCCTCAAGCCACCCATACTAGAAACATCTTGAGACATGAAAAAATGTGTTATAAAAGTGTGGATGACGCCTGAGCAATTACAAACAATGAGGGGTATCTCTGACTTATATTCATGCGTCACACCCTGCATGTGTTTGTGCCTGTGTTAAACACAGAGGAACATATGAATGGAGTACTTCATACAAATTACACACTAGAGAGAGTGAGTGAACATACTGTTATTTCTATTCAAGCCATTTATGGATTTTTTTTTTTTTTTTAGATGTTAGATTTGACTTACATCTATTTATCAGGTAAGGATCAGGGTCTAGATTTTAGCAGTTGCCATGGGATGAACAGTAAAGTGACAGCAGCTGTAACAGCAACTGCTCTGGAAATGAGCTGTACACACAACCCACACTATTTCAAGCCTAGAGGAGGCTTAGGAGTAGGAATCATAGATTAAAAGGGTCTTACCATCCATTCATGCAAGGCACCTTACAACCACATGGAAAAAAAGAAGTCTGGCTAACAGAGTTTGCAACCACACTTAGTATTAGGTTTAACTTACAGTAAACCTCTCAACTGCAGTATCCCCCCTCTGTCATTTATATCTACTGGACATATGTGCTGAAAGTGAGCATAAAGTAACCACATCTTACTCAAATGTCATACACCCGTTAAGAGCAAATTAACTAGGCCCTGTGTTTATTATAGTGCAGCTTGCTAGACCTCCTTGAGTTCAGGGTCAGTTGGTGTTTCTTTATGAACCCCTTTATGAAAGTTTTCAGTGCTTTATAGCTCAGCCATTAAATTTTGCTCCAGGCTGAAGCTTCTTACAGAAGGTTTAATTCTAGAAGCATTTTTTTTTAAATATATTTTCAAAGAGATCTCTTTGGTCATTTTAAAACATAAAAAGGGTAGGAAAAAAAAAGAAGTTAATTGGTTTTAGGCCGTCTTTAGGGCTCACCATAATTCAGAAGCAATTTAGAGCTGGCTATGTTTTGTGTTTGAAGCCTGTCTACTGAGTTTGTACTGGGACTTTTTATATGCATGTCTATAAATAAGTAGTCCTACACCTTTTTATGGTTATTACAGTTTCTTTTTCACCCCCATGGGCTGAAATCCTGCTTGTCTGGCTCATGGCAAGTAATCCATACAAGCATGATAAGCCGTTCTAGGCCTCCATTTTTAGTGATTGAATTCTAGAGAAATAAATCTTTGCTTCATTTAGTTGCGTAATTTTAGGATGTTCTTTATGTTTCACATCACCATAGAATTTCAGTAGTGTTGAATGTTGCTTGGCACTTCTGTGTTTGTGCTGAAATTAATTCCTGCCCTGGCCACACCGATGTTTTTAATTCCAGTTTTAGAAAGATATGCTTGTTAGCAGTGCTGCCTAAACCTGACCCTGCTCAAACTGCCCTGTTTTCTGCATGTTTCTGTTCCTGGAGTCCGGGAAGACCACAGTTTGAATGTTTAAAACCTCTAAGACCACCTCCATGACATGTGACTGGCACAACAAATCAAGAGGAACAGATTGTCCTTGGGGCATCACAGGAAAGGTACCGGGATTGATATTTGATTTCTGCATTCTGTGTGAGCCTCCCCATACAGAGGAGGAGCTCTTCCTTCCAAAGAGCTATAAATGAAACCAAGACACATTTACAAAAGCATCTATGTGAATATCCATACTGAAGAACTTGAGAGCAAAAGGTGCCAGGAGCTGTATCAAAAACCTCCCCATGTCTGACTTTTGACTTTGGATCTGGAAAGCTGTGAAACCCCCAACAGCAGATTCAGCTGTCCCAGTCTTAGCATAACTTGTACATCCTTCCCTCACCAGCTCCATCAAGGCATTGAACTACATTTAGTGCAGAAATCTGTTTCTTTTTAAATGCCCAATTTCCCTTTCTCTTATCTGGGAGCCAACCAAGGCCTATCTTCAACTGGGCTTCCCATCCCTGGGGAAGATGTCCTGCAAGTCCAAAGCTCTTGGGAGGACATGTCCTGCTAGTGCAAAGCTCTTGTACACATTACACCTAACATCAGGGTGACCCTGAGTTCAACCAAGCAAGGAGAGTGGCACTTCAGGTGTCAGCATTGCTGTGCACATGTCCAGGGTGATGTTATGAAGGGTGATGTTATGAAGCCGCTTTATTCCTTAACCATCCGCCCAATGCCCAAGGCCGCTGTGTCTTTAACATGGGCCGGGGGCCGGGGCCACGGACCCGGGTGCGGGGCTCTGGGGCTCGGCGGGGCTCGGGAGGGAGCGTGCCGGGAGCACTGTGCTGCTTTTTGGTGGTTTTTTTGTTCTTTTTCCCTTCTCTCCCCCTTGCCTCCTTTCCCTGCCCTCCGGTCCGGGGGTGGCCCCAGCAGGCCTGCACGATGGCCCCGGCTGGTCCAAACCCGTGCGTCTCTTTCCTTCTCCGGGCATTTGTTGTATTTTGAGTTTTGTTTTTTCCTGTTCTACCCTGTTTTGTTTTGTTTTAATAAATAGTTTGGGGTTTTTTCCCGCTTTCACTTGCTGTGACCAATTTGTCTCATTGGCGGAGGAAAAGGGGAGGCCTTTTTCCCTTTGGAGGAGACGCTCATTCCAGAGCGCTTCTTCCTAAAATTTTGTCTCCAAAAACCGAGACAGCACATCACATGATCTACACAACAGGAGCAGCAGCAAAGAAAAGTTCCTTGGAATTTATGATAAAAGAAGAAATACATGTTTATAAAAAGACAAAGGAAGCAAGGGAAAATAAACAGAAATAATTTTTGGTAAACCTCAGGGCAAAAGTCAGGTTTGAGCAGGAAAAAATATCTGTTGCATAATAAACTAAGATTTATTAACATTGTTAAGACAGCAAATATAAATGTAAACTTATACTTAACCTGTAGACTTAAACTTTTACTAGATGGTTTCATCCTAGAGCTGAATTTCTCTATACAGCCACCCCTTCACGTCTTGTCTCTCTCTAGTAGATTCTTCCTGCATAACAAATCTAATATATAGCTCTTCCCATACATTAATCACAGCACATCTTGATTACTGCAACATTCCTTTCTCTGCCTTGACAAAAGCAATCATCCTCACATCCATTAAGGATATGCCTGGCAAAAATTATTTTCTAGCCTGTTTCTTTTAACCATTTCACTCTGTCGTTTCATTTTCTTCTGTTGGCATAATTTTCATATTGTATCAAATATAAAACTACCAGTTGTTTTGATAACCTCATAGCTGATCTCGCTCACACATCCTATCAGCTCTTTTTCGTTAACGAGTTGCTTACTCCTGTTTGGCCAATTAAAATTTCAGACATTTTCATGCTTTGTCCCATAGGTTGTCCTCACAGTCCCCAAAACAAGAAGTTTTCATGGTTAGAGATAATAATTTTGGTGTTCTTCTTCAAACTTCTCCTTAAAACTTTCCTTCTCCATGAAATCTGGAAAATCTTACCAGCAGTTAAACTCAGAGTGTGCTAGGACCACCACCTACCAGTCTGACCTATAACTGTCCCTTGGTCTCCCTGGAATACCGTCAGTTATGTCTGCAGCCAGTCTCTTGTCTTGGGCTCAGATGCATAATCAAGTTGCCACAGCTTAATGAAGGCCATGTGTTGCCTGAGCCAATGTAGTAAACTGCATAGTTTTAAGCCACAGCACATTGGTTAAAATGCACCAACTTAAACCTCAGTGAAATGGGTAGGAGAACATAAGTTTACGTCATGACAGCTGAGAGTACGTATGCAGAGAGTCATCATGGAAACGTGTTAGACCATTGCAACTTAATTGTATGTCTGGATCTTTGCACATGGAATTGTGGTTGGAGTAAAATCTGGTTATTTTGTTATAACCATGGAGCATTTAGATGTCTTGTCTAGGACAGGGCTTCTAGGATTTACTAGCAGGGAGTGAGTAACTACAAGAAATGGCACTACAAAAAGACAATGTTGCTTTGTGAACAGCCAGGTGTGCTATTCCTGAAACAGTCTCTTTCTTATGACACTCCCTGCTGTAGTGTGCTTCTCAAGAGCTGATAACATATTATCATATTGTTTATGGATCAAATATTTCTCTCTCTACTCAAAGTCATTTTGTCCATGTATTTGACTTCCACAGCTACATTTTGCACTCTCCTCTCCTGCAGTTTTTTCCACTTCTACTTCTTCAGTACCTAAATCACACCTTCAACATACTTTCCCCTCTTCTTCCACCCCCCACCTTGTCTTTTCTTCTTGTTTTGTAGCAGGAGCCCTGGGTATGAGAAACTGAAAAAGTGTTTTTCACCCTCTAAAGCTCTCAGGATTTGGTACTGCCAATGTGACAGGGGTAACTCCTGGAATAAATAAAACTTTTAAAACCATTTTTATATCAGAGTTCCCTTTGTTTGGGACTTAGTTGCAATCTCAAAATCACACAAGAATTTGTAGCCAAGATCATGCCAATACGTCAAAGTACATTTTTTCACTTGTGATAATGAAGAGGACACAGGCAGAAGTTGAGGACATGTCTCAACAAGAGCTACTGACCAATTTGAAAATATCAGAGGATAACATTTTTTGTCAATGAAAAGGAGATAATTGCTAGGCTTGCATTCTCCCTTCCACAAGGGCAACCTTCCAGCACTTCTACCTGGTGTATCTCTCTCTCTCCGCTGCCTATTTGAGCCTCAAAACTGCCTGAAGAAGGAATCCTGGCTGCAGTAGTGTAAATACTACATCTTTATACATAAGCCATGTGGCCAGGGAGAGGTGAGAAAGTTAATGATCAGTCCCTTGGTGAGTAGGAGTAGATAGGAACTGGCATATTGGTTTTTAAAAAAAGAATTCCCTCCATCAGCAATATAGGCTTGTACAAGCAAGC
The DNA here is from genome assembly GCA_013397865.1 of Struthidea cinerea. Lineage (NCBI taxonomy): Eukaryota > Metazoa > Chordata > Aves > Passeriformes > Corcoracidae > Struthidea > Struthidea cinerea. The sequence goes on from VZTI01003269.1 coordinate 21,271, forward strand.
AGCTATTAAATACAATTCTCAGAATTGCTATGGTGTCTTTGGAATAAAGTCTAACTGAAAAGTGTTATTAAAATTTGTCTCCTAAATTGTTTAGCCAGAAAATGCAGCCAGAGGTTCTGAATGTGTAAAGGAAAGCATATGCACGTGTTCAATTTCAGACGCTTTCAGAGAAAAAATAATTAATCTTCTCTGCAATCTAGTGAAGCAAGCACATAACCCTGTGAAAAACTACACTATCAGGGGGAAGGAAGACAGGGAGAAAGACAGAGAAGAGGAATCAGCCTGGCATGGTTAAATGATTTGTTCACGAACAAGATCCATCATCAGACTTAAAGACCCAGCTTCCACTGAGTTCCAAAGAAGGAGTTTAGCAGTTCCAAGCATCATTCTCAGACACAGGAAGTGTGTGATCCTTATGTACCTGTCATTGTTTAATAGTTCTTTACATAGATCCCATAGTTTAGGCTAAGAATCAAAGTCTATTGGTTTTGTTATTGAGGATATTTTTTCAACATCACTGTCTAAAAAAATACCAAAGTAAATATTACAAGAAGGCGAGTCAAATCATTTGCCTTCCTGCAAACAGATTAGCCAAACACTGATAATACTGTCACTCTGGCTTTCTATATAAAAAAGAAAACAAAACAAAGAAACAAACAAAAACCCAAATAAAACTAAAAGATCCCAAAACCTAAAATGTGGCTGATTTGAAAACAACTTGGCATGCTTGGCTGTTTTCTAGATCATGGTCACAACTGTTGCTCCAATTGCAAATATTTAGAACTAGATCCTTCCAGCTTTATCAGTATTTCCTTTGAGGAGAAAGAAAAAGTAACTTTGGCTTTTTCAGTGGTTGAGGAATTTTCTGAGGTGAGGGAAATCTTATTTTCCACTGCAGTTCACCTAGGTCTGTTTGCAGTATAAGAGACTACCCCTCTAATTACGTGTTTTATATTTGTCTAAGGTTCTCAGCCAATTTATTTCTGCAGAAAAGTGTATCTTTAAATTGTGAAAATCACTCCATAAATTCTGAGTTAGAACAGTCAAGGTCTGATACCTTATCTGTGCTCTTACTGTGTACAAGGTCACATCATCAGCATGTAGATGTACAGAATATTTCATGAACTCTATAGCGTTGACAGGTCATTAATAAAAACTGCGAAAGTAAAAGCCCTCTAATTAGCTCCTGAGGTAACTTTGCGTGTAACATTTTCACCCCAGATTCAACACCATTAAACAAAATGACTGGTGTTTGCTCTCTAATGTAGCCAGAGAACCATTCTACTGTAGTTAAACTCAGCCAAATTGAGGGAAACTCAGATAGCAATATGTTGTGATTTACTAGAACAAAAGGCCACAGCCAAATCAAGATAGATAGCTCCCGCATAAAAAATTATGATGTATGTCTGTAACAATATCAAGGTTACCTTGAAAAGAGCAATGTGGCAGGCCAAAAACATGACTAAAATAGGGTCAATACATTCTCTTTGAAAGGAACGCTCATTAATTTTTGAGCAACTGTGAGAAAACAGAAAACACAAATAGGTTATAATTAGGGCAATACAACAGGGTTACTAAAGCATCATTTCAAATGGTCGATTATCTCAAATTAGAAAGACGATACTGTAATAAAGATCCAGCAACAGGTTTGAGAAGAGCTTACAGAAAGCATTTAAAGAAACACAGGGTAAGGTTCCCAATGGTTATCACACTGACTAGAAGGTGGGCTGAGAGCAAGGAGCCACTTCTTTTATGGGCTCAGTTTCTCCACTGCATTACAGATGACTAAAAGGACATTTTCATGAGCAATTTGTAAGGCAAGGTAAGGCTAAGTATCCAGGTGCTATCAGACTGAAGGCAAAATGCCTTTTTTAAGGCATTTTTTTAAAAAAAGCTTTTCATATGAAAGGTAGGCATGCAAGATTGCCTGGGTGACTGTGGCTGGGTTGAAAAGGAGTGAAAAAAATATTTCAGCCTATATTTTCATGAGTGTATTACTTTTTACTGTGTGCTATTCGATATTTATAGTGACTGGTCACCTCAAATGCATTTGCGTTGCTTCTGCTGTCTGGATTACTTGAGAGAAAGAGATTAATGAGAATTTGAGATGGCCAGACAAACTAATCCGAGTGTGAAGAGATTAGTATACATAGCCATGAATTACATTCTATAACCATCTTGTAACTTGAAAGTTCTTAGTATAAAAGGAGTACAAGGCCTCTTACATCAGTATCTAAACTTGAATGCCATGTTGAAAATTTCAAATAACTGGAATCTATTTAAAAGCCAATTAATAACCCAATAACCTACTTCACTCTGATATAATAGAGAAAATAATTCGTGCAAGTTTGCAACAACACTACATATTGACACCTTTCCAGCAGACAACCTGAACAATGTGTGTTTTTATGATTGTAAATCTAATAATTCTTCTAAATTGCAACATGAAAGCTCAGGTCCATTGTTATTACATCCTCCTCAGAGGGGCAAGTTGCCAGTCTTTAAATGAGACTCCTGCTAAAATCACACCCCAACTGCTCCTTCTGCCACCCCTCATATTTAAGGTAGGTTATTTCCAGAGAGAGATGGTGGTCTGGAACATGGAGCAAACAAACAGGCAGAGCTGGAGCCATGGGAGCCTCAGGTCTCGCCCAGACTCTCATACTGATGCCCACACATCATGAGGCAAGAAAGATGAACAGGAAGGGCAAATTTTCTTCTATGTCAGTGACTTTTTGTGACAGTAAGGCAAATCTGAAGAGTTTTTCAAAGGGCACAAAGTCATTGCTTCGTCCTAGGCAACGTATAGTAATGGAAGGTGTATCCTGGGAATCATTCCGATGTGGCCCAAAGAGAGTTCAGTGCAAGACATAATGTTTCTCCAGCCAACTGCCCTGTGATTTCTCCCTACTCAGGCTTAATAGCTTTCCTAGTAAGTTTTTTAGATGAACTACAGATGAAGCTGGTTTGTTACTTTTTTTTCCAAGTGGTAATTTCCCCAGTTATACTGAAATAGAGCTATTATCACCACCAGTGTGGTTGTTACCATAGTTCCTACGCAGAAGATTGCAGTAATATCTCAAGAGAACACTGGTCCTGAGCACTCAGGCTGTGTCTACAAGTCAATAGAATTCCTTTCTACCATACCATGGACTTGGTGGCAATATTTGTTGAAAATTTCCCAGTTTGTAAATGGTCAACAAAAATATAACCCATCTACATAAAATAGTGTCAGATCTGCTGCTGACAACAGCTGTATTTCATTCTTGCATGAATACCATTGGACAAAAAGAAAATAAAATTGGTGTTTATTGCTAAATGTTTAGCCTAAGTAGGAAACATGGAATGAGGGTACTGTAAGAGAAACTCATTAGGATGTTATCCAGATATGATGGAGAAGTTACCTTCCAATATCTGAATATGAGAGATACATAGAAATAAATACAAATTATTAGGACTTACCATAAGTGATCTATTTGAAGAAGAAAATGCTAAAACCACAGGCATTTAAACTTCAATAATGAAATTATTTCTGCATTATTATAGTATTAACTTGTTAATCATATTAAAAATTTTCTGTTTTATTTAATAAATAAAAGTCCTATGCTGATTGAGTTGTCAGTGTTGTCTGTGGCAGCCGTAAGAAATACCAACATAACAGCAGAAAGTTAGTGAATAACTTTAAATTGAAAGATGTTATCATTGAATAGCTACTACCTGACATGATGAATTTTTTTGGTACTAAACTTAATTTAGGTAATTGTCACTGTTGTGCCGCGGCCGGAGAGAAATCACGACACGATCCAAGTTCAAGTCCAGGAAGCAAATGGAATGGCAAGGGCCTTTACTATTATACAGACCCATTTATATAACCTAGTTGCCTAAATGACATGAGGTCATTGGTCCTTTAACAATCCACCTCCCAGGCTGGTTGGCTGAAACCTGCAACACCCATTTCAAAATATTTTTCCAGTCAATATCATAACAAAGCTACGTAACAACTTGCAGGTGCAGATAGAGAAAATTCATTTACGAAACCGTAGCACTGTTTTCCATAGCTTGCATGAGAAAAGCAGGATTCTCACAGAATTCTGCAGAAAGCTGGAAAATTTCTATGCTGAAGCTTTTCAGCATCCACAGGTGATGTAATGTAGAGATAGGGTCACCATTTTATTGCACAATGATGTGGGCAGCTCTCTTTTGTGTGCTTATCCAGACTGAATCATAGAATGGTCTGGGTTGGAATGAACCTTAAAGATCTTCAGACACCTTCCACTAGACCAGGTTGCTCTGAGCCCCATCCAGTCTGGCCTTGAACACTTCTAGGGATGAGGCAGCCACAAGTTCTCTGAGTAGCCTGTTCCAGTGTCTTACCACCCTCACAGGAAAGATTTTTTTCCTAATATCCAATCTAAACCTACTCTCTGTCAGTTTGAAGCCATTTCCCCTTTTCCTGTCACTCCAGGCTCTGGTAAATAGTCTTTTTCCATCATTCTTGCAGGCTCTCTTCAGGTACTGGAAGGGGCAATTAGGTCACCCCAAAGCCTTCTCTTTTCCAAGATGGATGATCCCAAGTCTCTCAGCCTGACTGAGGTTCATGCTTCCGTATCTCCATGACTATGGCTGCCCCTCCAGACCCAGCACAGGTGTATCTGTCTACATGACAGCAAATTTCAAGTACCATCCAATTAATATGATATGACCTAACCAGATGGTCAACCATGCTTTTTGTCTCCAGACACTGTTAATTTGTACCAAATTCAACTGAGGGAGAAAGGCTGATAATTTTCAGCCTATCAATCAACCTCATTTTACTTCATGTTTTGCAGACACGTTTAGGTGTTGGTGGTTGCTTAATGAATATGCACATATATTTACTCCAAAGTTTGCAGTTCAATGTTCTTTGATAGGCACTTCCAGTATTTTCTATTCAAATGAAAGTAACTCTTCTGTAAAAGTAGACTAAATGTCAATTCAAAAGCTGATTAAAAAGAATGTTAAAACAAATTGTAAGTTTTTAGTGAAGAACTAGAGACATGCACTAGGACTATAGTCTCTTCTACTGAACAGCTTTTTTTTTTCCTTCTGGAGCTACTGAGATCCAGGGATCCTTAATCTGACTATTTCACTGATGAGTAGAGATATTCTTTCATGTTGTGTTTTCATTTGCCCAAACTGAACATCTGATTGATTGCCAGGGCCCTCATTTCTGCTTCAATCACTAACAGAAGAATGATCTTTAATATAGATAAAATTCTGACCAAAACTAGAAGACACACACCACCTGAGAGTGATCTGCTCAACCCTGTGCATTGCTCTTGAGATCTCATCTATAGAGATGGCTACAGGAAGTGGATTTGAAAGAACTTGAGCAAGAAAAATATGTGTGGAGCAGATGCAGACATATTGCAACAATCAGATTTAGCCACAGGAGGCAGCCAAACAAATGGGACCAGGCTGGGTGGAAAAGGACCACAACCAGTTTTATCTCAGCTGGCATTTATTCCTTTCTTTTTTTTAGTTTATAGCTGAAAGCAAAATATTGCAATTATTCAACACCAAGAGCCAATTCTCTTTGTCTGGAGGAGCTGAGCCCAAGTGAAGAAGTGCACAAATATAAAACTCCACTATAATATACAGAAGAAAACATACTGCTCTCTTCACCTAAATCTAAGCCTTCAGAGAAATCTGATGATCTTATTTAGTCCGTAGATTAAGATCTCAGCTGAAATGTAATAAAATTACAATAAAGGTTATGTATCAATAAGGTGTCAGTTGTGCACAGGGATGAAGTATTCTAGTCATAATTAAATTTCAAATCTAATTATAATTCGAGGAGTCCTTTTAATTACATTGCAATATTTTGCTTTTGTAGGAAGATGATTGCTATAGCATCTTTTATCTGTAATTTTCTTTTAATTAAAAAATGTAAATAAATCAAAACCAGCTACTTAAAATACTTACATCTTAAATGAAAAACAAACAAAAAATGCAGGAATTTCACCATCCACGTCTTATCTACTGAATCACACCTAGGCATAGAATGGAGGGGGGGGGGGGGGCCTAACAAAGTGGTGAATTTTACATTATCACGTATTTCTTTCACATAACCAAAAATGGCCAAATTACTTTGGCCAAAGGAGAAAAAAAGAGCTTCCTCAGAGCAAAGAATGTCAGACAGGAAAGATACAAAACCTTTTCTCAGAAGGTGTTGGGACTGTAGGGCATCCTTTGAAAAGCTGCTGGATGCTTCCCTACACTGCACTCCTCCAGCCAATTCCACCAGCCTAAAGTGTTCAACAGCACAGAAATACCAGGTTACTCTGATTATTAGCACTTACAAGCGTCTTTCTGCTTATTTGTCCTCCTCATGTCTCTTCAAGCACTTTAGTCAGTTTATATCACCTGCCTGGGTGCTAAGTTTGTGTGTTGGCTTAAGCAGTTCCTTTTTCCCCCCGTATTAGACTTCCTGATGGGATGGCTTGAAAAGAAAAACATTTCTTCTTGGCCTTCATTTCTCTCAGCAAAATACACAAGTGTCTTACAGTTTTTTAAGACAGTCTCAGTTTGCCTGAGCACCTCCTTCAGTCTGAGTTTGTGTTTGCTGTATAGAGGACACAAGAATTTTATCAGGAGTAAGGAATGCCAGGCAGATTTCCCAGGCCCTCTGCTGTGGCATAAATCTATCACTATTCCTATGACAAATATCTCTTTCACAATGTATTAAGACCAGTTTTACCTTTGCTACAAACTTCTCATATAGGAGGAGTCATCCACAATTGTTTCCAATTTGGTAACCCTGTATGATTATGCAGTATTGTGTTCTGACTGTAAAATATTCCTGCTGGGTTTTTTTCCATGAGCAAGTTTCATTGCCACATTTTATGCCAAAATTATTTAACCAAATCAACCCAACACTTGTCGTGGAACTTTCTTAATTAAACCAATGACTCCTTTTCTAAGAAAAACTACATTTTTATGAAAGAAAGTTATTAATTCAGTCTAGCATAATCTTTTTTAAACTCATGTTATATGCTATCCTATTTTCTATTTATCCTTCATCTTTACTGTATTCTACAAGCTTTTCTTTAAAGCCTGACTCACAACTGATGCTGGACAATTAGGCTTATAAATGTCCAGATACTCTTTTTCCTCTCTTAATATATATGTATATTGCAAATATGTATGTACATTGCTATGTGAACATGCCTATAGAATTACTAACTTTTTACACAGTACTGTCCTGACTTGACAGTTGTTTCTGCCACAACACATGAGAAATCAGATACAATTTTTTCAGAGTAGTGGATTGAAAGTTATCTGCTACCCCAAGACTTGAACAGGTTAAACACTTCAAGCCTTGTGATAATTCTGTATGACAATCTCCACTTTCATTTCCATTCATTTGCTCCCCCTAGCTGACCCACCTTTGCTTTCCTTATTAAATATAATTAGGGTAATGGCAAAAGGCAATTTTTTTTTCTTTCTTTTGGGAGGATACTCCTACAGAGTAGAATAACTCTGTTTTGTCTTTCTTTAGTCTCTTCCTATTTATATGTTTGGGTAAAAACCCCTTACTACTTGTTTGAATGTTCTTTGCAAATCATACCATACCTTTACGACTGGCAATTCTGAGTTTACCAATACAACTCCTGGCCTTTAAGACACAGTCTTCTTTGCTGCTCACTCCACTCTTTCCTTCTTTTTAGGGTTTTTTCTTATTTCTACTGTAAAGGTACTTAGGGCACTTTTTTTTTTTGGCCCAGTAATATTTACCTTTTTGCTGAGATAAAAATTCTTAACAGATTTTGAAATGTGGATTAAATTCTAAATTTCTTCTGTGCTTAAATCCATACTTTCTCAGCCCAACTCATTTAAAAAGCTACATTTATTAGATTTTGTTTTTTGAACTGAACCTCATCCAGTCATTGAATTTAAGTTCTGTCAACTCATGGTCACATTTTAAAAGGGTTATTTTCCCTTCAAGTCTCAATTAATACAGATTCTCAGGTGTTCAGTGAATTTCATTGAAAGAAACAATTTTTCTCCCTAATCTAATCTCTGGACTCCAACAGATACATGCTCCAGACTCCAGGGACATGCCAAACACCAGTAAGAAGCTGGTTTAGCGGACAGTGGTCACTGGGGTACTGCAGCATTCCAGTCTCGGCTTTTTCCCTCAGACTCTTTATTAAAAGCTACAAGACTGTAACTTATATTGGATAAGTGCAGTGCTCCACTTAGATAAATGAAGGTATTGTAAATATTGCTAGAGTTCATATTACCACATCACGTGACCTTTGCCAGACAATTTCATTTTTTAATCAATATCCCAACTTTTCTGTTAACAGTTCTGGGCTGTTGGCTTTTAACTTTAGCACAAACATTTTCTAATATTCAATTACAATTCATGTGTCTAATGCACATTATAATGTCATCGTGCACCAGCAGTCTATGTAGAACCTGAAGGTAATTTTAAGAAAGTCCTTAACTGCGACTATTTTTGAGGGCAACTTTTGTAACAACATGTGAAAATGATGTTTTCACATCAGCAGAAAAAGACTGTAGATTGGCACTAATATGCAATATGTGCTTTGAAGCATTTCTGTAGCATTCAGGAACCACTGGATCTCACATGGACTTTTAAAACTCTGCTTTTGCCTTGAATCAACAGTAAATTAACATTTTATATTTGCAAAGTCATCCACAACCAGCAAAAACTTTAGTAACTGAAATAGATGTGTAACAAAATGAAAAGAGCCAAATAAGTAAAATATTTGACTTCTATATTTGGTATATATTGGCAGCACTTGGCCTTGGAGGGAGAAAAGATTAGCCCAAGCTTGGAGGTTTTTGATCAGATTCCTCAATTTTTCAAGAAGTCCAAATATCTGACTTTGCGTCACTCTCTCTTCTGGAAGCGGTTAGCTGATGGTGGCCAGACCTGAACAGCAACAGCACTAAATTCTTCCTCAGCACAGTGCCATAGGAAAAAAAAAGATCACAATTAGTTTTGGCCTGGATGCAGCTGAAGCTGTTGCCATCGCTGTCAGACATTCCCCCCTACCCTAGCAAAGGTCACCAGCCACCGAGGAGCCTGCAGGGTACGTGCTCCTCGCCCACAGCAGCTCAGGGCATTCAAGGAAAATGCCATCATCTTCCTTTGACTTCTGTGCAGGGAGAAGGAGCAAAGACAGTGCAACCACTGTGGAGGTGACTGCAGGGGTAGGGGACAGAGCTGAGGAGGGCAGTGCCACAGCCACATCCAGCCAGGCTGCTCAGTCAGAGCAGCCAGATGAACAGGTAATAGTACCACAGTCACTGTCACACTGAGCCCAGTGAATTCCACTGTCACTGCTTTAATGGATATTTTATGGTCTGATCGATTCTGAATGGGTTTCTTTAAAAATGCGCTGTGTTGATGTAACATCCACTTTAAAAAATTCCTTTGAAAATTTCCTAAGGCTTCAGTAGGAGCAGGATTAGGCCAGAGCCAAACACATCTGAAAATCTGCCCTTTGAACATGCTGAGCAGGTCAGGGGTGGGAGAGGAACAGTGTTTTACATTTTGTGTGACTATTTCAGTGCCAGTTTGATAACACAGTTTTCTAAAGGTGCCATCTTTACAGAACTGAGCTTGCTTTCTGATTTTTTTTTCTTTTTTTTTTATTCTGGTTTACTTTGATTTTATTTTTTTTTAATATGACTTTTTTTGGACCATAGAAACAGTTACTATAGTGCTTTTTTGCAACTTGGCTCTTGCCAGTGTCTCTGGGTGCTCACAAAGTTCATGTTATGCTGCAATAACTCCCATCCCAATGCACGCTGCGATCACAGCCCTCTCACCGAGGAGCTCAGGAGTTTCCTACACTAATTGTACCCCTGCCAGTTGCCAATTTCCCTGCAGCAGCACAAGCCAGACTTTCTTACAGGCTGTTAATATTTTCCACTCCAGTACGCATTGCCAAATTCTCCCACGGCTTGCTACAAGTTTCCTGACAAGATACGCTTGTAGCACGACAGTCAGAAGATTCATAAAGGCAGCCGAGGCCAAGTTCCCACTGCCCAGGACCAAAGGACGGCCTGGGCAGCAAGGTGGGACCTGGCCGACTTGATCTTCCCGGAGAACACCTGGCCATGGCGGGTTTGCACCAGCGTGACCCAAATCAGAGGCACGATGCACAATGACACGATGCTTCCTGGGAAAAGCAGACACGGGTGTTGCTGGCAGCTGTGCAAGAGGCAGAGCACAGCTCCAGGCGAGCAGCGGTGACTAAGCCATGCCAGGCCCAGAGCAGCCCAGGGGACATGGTGACTCAGAGGCACACCTCTGGCTCCCCATCCTTCCCCCGCTCTCCCCGGCGCAGACAGGGTCAGCCACAAACAGCGACACGCCCCCACAGGTCCCTGAGGACATACACTATGACAGGGTGTCTGCGCCCAGAAATCCTTTCCTGGACTCCTCTGCCCACATCTGGAGCCGCCATGGGGCTGGACAGTGGTGAAACACAGGCCAGCCCAGGGGAAACAGCCGAAAGGAGAGCTCAGAGCTGCCCCAGTCAAGAGAGCCCCATAGTTAAAAACTGATCTGGCAGGAGACAGGAGACAGCAGAAACTGTGTCTTTGCTGGCCAGGAGACTGAGAAAGGGACAAGCTGTTGCTGGTGCTTGAGCGAAAAATAAGCCTGATGCTACAGCATTTTGCAGGGGCTAAGAACAATGCCCTGCCAGAACTGTGTGGCTGCAAATAAAGGGGACAGGCAGTATGAGTCACTTGAGTTCACTCATTCTTACTGTAATAGAGGGGGAAAAGAATAAATAGACCAAAGGCTGGTTTCAGAAGTTGCATTATTATTTTCCCAAGGAAGCTGGGCAAGGTGGTGATCTGCACATCAGTCAGTGAGAGATGATGCCTGCTGCAGATGCAGGACCTGGGAGGGTTGGTGTGGAGCTGCCACCAGAGCCTGCCACCTCTGCCATGGCCATGACAATGCAGCAAAGCTCAGCTGGCCACCACAAGCCTCTGCAAGCCCTGAACCCCAGGGAATGATGGCAGAGGCAGGTAGAAACATAGCCAGGAAGGGCACAAATTTTGCTGACAATGCTTTTGATGCTGCAAAACTTCAAGCCCTGAGACCTGGAGTTGGGTTTCTAAAAATACCAAAAGGCTTACATGTTTAATCTACAAGTATTTTGAAAGGTACGCACAAAAAAAGACAAATCCTCCAAAATCCCAAGCTAACCAATTCTGTAAACACTCATGACTTTTAAATTGGCCTTGAAATTTTTAGGTGGGTTAGCTAGTGATACCACATACCAAAAACACCTCAGATAAAGCTGCAGCATACATTACACTCATTCTTCTGCCAGTCAAAAATATGTTCATTTTTAATAAAAGCAGTAAGGAAGAACTGCCTATCATGATGGAGGGCGTAACTTTACAGCCCTGCATGTTCATTTTGCTCAGACAGTCCCATCTTCCTCTGTCACCTGCCCCAGGGGTACTGGTGCACATACACACATTGCATCCCTGAAGCAGAGGAATCTTGCCTGTTCCCTTATGGATCCAAGCTGGGTCTGGGGGGTTCCATCAGATGAGCATTTAGTGAGGAAGGAAGAATGGGCTCCTGAAACCATGCTACACTCCACCCCTCTTATACAGAAGTAGCCCAAGAGCAAGTACTTAGTAGGTAACACACATAGTTTTGTTGTGTATTTCCAAAAACAATTATCCATTTCTTTCTGAATCCTGGATGCACCCTGATCATCACAGAGCCATTTCCCAGTCTGCTGCAGCCTGTTCGGCTCAGTAGTTTCCACAACACTGTAAGTGTCAGTTTATCTTTGCTGGCTGCATCACCCTTTACTCTTTGCTCACAGATCCCTTTCCCAGACAGCTCTTATTTTCCATGCAGCAGAAGCAGTTGCAGACTCTCAAACTTTATTATGACTTTCCCAGTACCACTGTCTCTGTGTTTGCTGCTGCTTTGGAAGAGCACAGCTTCTCCCCACTTGTTGATTTCCCTCCAGTCTTCCAGACATCATCTCATGTAATTTTGCCACGGTTTTACTGCCAGATCACTTGCCAAACCACTTGTAGCTTTTTTTTTTCTCCTGAGCTGCTCTGCAGAGGTTCTGTGCTTTGATTCTGTACAAGCCTCTCAGTATCAACTTTTTTCCCTTTGTCCGCTACCAGCCAAAGATTATCCATATAAAGCAATTTAAAACACACCATTAAAAGGCTTCCTTGCCATAGAGTTCCAAGTTATTTTAGTTTTAAGCTTTTATCCTAGGTTACTATAATATTTTTTTAAGTTCGTTTTTCCAAGATCAAGTCCAAAAATATCTGATCTGACAGGCTGTGGTAGAACACTACAGAAATACCTTCACAAAGCTCAGGGACATCTGCATGATTTACAGCTTTTTTTGCCTGTTTTGTTCAATGTTTGAAAACACTGGGATCTAAGCATTTGATCCCAATTGGTTTTTTCTAATTTGTTTCATAGCCCTTTTTGGCAGAGAGTTGCTATCTTCTCAGTGCAAAGGACTAGTCTTGTTGAAGTATTGACAGATAGTGACACTTCCAGAAATTAGGTTACTCGGCACAAAGAAATACTTCAGGGGTAGAACATGGCAGCAATGTCTGGGTCTGGGCAATAAGTAATTCAAGCTCCTAAAGAGGGAACCTGTGCTGGCATGAAGATGGACCAGTGGATGGAGGTGAGAAAGTAGCAAGGTTACCCAGACTGTGCAACAGAAAGTTTTACAAGACCCTGAGCCAAACTGAGCACCAGGAGTGCTGCTGATGCACTGGAGTGGTGTGGTGTAATGATAAGTAACACTGCTGCTGGTAATGCTGTCCAAAATGCTCTGCGCTGAGCCAGGTGCTATTCTGAAACTTTGCACTATTGACCCAAAGCTTTGTAGCTGCTGAGCTCCTCAGATCAAGTCTAGACACTTATTAGATCCATTGAGCTAATTAAGGGAGGTAAATTGTCTGTGGTTGTTAACTAGAACACGAGAAACAGTTGAGGGAACAAGGAATGGCAAAGGGAATGAATTGAGATTACACAGGGATTTTATTTTACTCTCAGGAATAAAACTTGTTTTATGAAACAAAATGAACAAGGTGGAGACACAATGTCATTTCATGAAGGGACTGAAAGAGAAGACAGAGCTCTGGGCAAGAGTCAACACCTTAATGTCTGAGCTATTAGAGTGCTGGTCTTAGTAGAGGAGAAGCAGCTCCAAAACCTATAATATATTTTAGTATCATGTAACAAAACTATTAAGCTGTTACTGAGCAATCTCTAGAGTGAAAAGGACCTGGTATCAGGTTATGGCCAAGGATTTTATTGGTCTGCAGGATCACTGAGGAATATATTTAAAATGTTGATTAATCCATTAGACCCTAAGTGTGGACTCTACTCCTTTTGGTATATTGTGGTTTGCATCTTTGAATAGGTAATATGATATATTTATGTATGCGATTATCAATTACTGTGTGAGGAGTGATTAAATTTATATGTTCAAAACCTGATGGACTTTGACTGTTTTCCATTTAAAGAAACCCGTGCTTATATGGAAAGCATAAATCATCAGCCCATTCTTAAAAGGCAATGATTGCAGAATAATAATTTATAATAACAACATTAATATCAATTATTCTGCCTGTAAGAACAATTCCTGCATACACTAAAATATGAATGTGACAGCGATAAGATCATATGTTCTTTTGCTTCTGACTGTGTTTGCAAAGGCTCATGCACTGCCATTTCTGAAAGGGGCAAAAGCTTTTTTAGTCACATCTAACTACACTTCTCATAATGAAAATATCACACACTTTGACATTTTACCACTAGATACACTAAATTCAAGTGTGTTGGGTCACTACCAGTAACTAATCTGGAATTGGAGCAAGAGTGCAGAGGGAGAGAATCCAGCAAAGAACTTTGAACCACTAAAATAATGCAACAGAATCCCAGAGAATAAACTAAATCTCCTGTTTTCAAGAGCAATGGGTAAAAAAGGTGTGGGTATTGATAATTCACTAGGACTTTTTTGTTCTTGCTAGTAAGACAGCCTAAAAGATTATAAATTACCTCAGACAAAGCCAGTGGTCATTATTTAGTCCCTCTTCAAGGAAAGATTCCCTTGACCTGAAAGTGGGAAGTGCTCTCACGTTAACAGAAGGTATCTGAGAGGAGAATATACCCCCTTGGCTTGTTATGATCACATTAGATGCTGGCTTGGAGTGTATGTTCTCAAACTCAAACAGCAAAGCTTCAGCAGAAAAAAAGTACAGCCAAGAACCATGTTGACTTAAGAAATGAGCATGTTCATATAAAGTAAGAACTGACCTAAACCAGATCATTATATTCTCTGAGGTTTGTAAAATAAAATATTTAAAAAATGGCTTTGTATGTCTCTGCATTTCAACACTCACTGGAGAAACTGCAGTTATAGGTTCTTTGGAAATGCAAATTAGACAACAGCGCTTGATTTTGCCTGGCACAAGAAAGGGAAGCGCTAAAATATTTTATGATGGGTCTGAGCCAGAAGTCTAGAAGACTAGATTTAAAGCTAGAGGTTTAGATTGATCTTTAAAAGAAAAGCTATTGTCACAGATCTTCTATTCCCACTGAATTCAGGACATACTGAAATCTCCTGAAAATTGATATTCTCTTGAGATTTTCTACCTCCCATTTTCCATCAAGTTTGTACAAAAGCACTACCTCATTTCATGGCTAATTTTGAAAACTTGCATAAGAAATGTGAGACCAAACCACAAAGTTTGGATAGTGATCTGTACTTTCTGCAAGTTTGGGGGGGAGTATTAGAATCACAACTGCACCATTTTGAATAACTCCCACTAGGTCTGAACTGAAAAATAAAACTAGGCTTGTCTCTAAACACTGGAACAAACTCTGGTCCAAGTTATGTCCAACAAAATAACAGGGGGGTGTTATTGGCCTGTTTTTCTCTTCCTTCTGGGACTACTTAATAGATATATATCTCTTCCATCACTGAACATTTGCAAATTAATGTGCATCCATTTTGTAATTCTTCCCTAGCATTGCCCTGTACTTTACGTCAGCACACATATTTCTATTCAAGAGATCATTACTATTATTTTAAAACAGATGGTTTGAACATAATCCACATAAATAGTAGATTGGCAGTGCCAGTCATGATGGCATGTGTAGAAAAGAGCTGGCTGATACAACAATATTTAAAGATTAACAGTCTGGGACACTAGAAATGACAGTGTCTCTTGCCACTGAACCTAATGCTTGTGCTATGGCATTCAAAGAAAGGCACAGCAGTCATCATGCCAAGAGATCTGGTAAACGCACAGATTTAAAAAAAAAAGTTTGAGTTTTACTGTAGTGCTCTACCAAAAGCAGTGGGGAGTGGCATAGAGCCCTTCATAGAAAGGAGGTTTGAAACTCACACTCCTTCCTGTCCTTGTGTTGGCATCAACAGATGGAGGGCTCACAAAAATCCGTGCCTTGGCCACTTCTGTGAACGTGCCAGGCATGGCTTTGACTTTTTTTCTCTGGGACACTAGGAAATTACCATTAATATAAAATATTATTATTTATTTTTTAAAATTACTTATAATCAGTGTCCAGTAGAAGCTACAAAACCACTGTATATTTTAGAAGCACTCTTTCTGCCTGTGTGCACTGCATCTGACCCTGCTGCAGCTGTATCTATCTCAAGTTGCAGCTGACAGGAGGAATGCGACATCACTCCAAGCCATCACTTGTGTCCAGGACACTTCATCAAAATATCCATTCAATAGCCCACCTCTCTACTGCATGGCAAATTTGTTCCCTCTGCTTGGGTTGCCACACTGACTCATCTCCCACTCCTAAGCTTGTGCATATTCATGGAATCACAGAACAGTTTGTGTTGGAAGGAATCTTAAAGACCATCATGTTCCAAACCCCTGCCACGGGTAGGGACACTTTTCATTAGACCATGTTGTTCAGAGCCCCATCCAGCCTGGCCTTGAACACTTCCTGGGATGGGGTGTCCATGACTTCCCTGGGAAACCTGTGCCAGGGCCTCATCACCCTCACAAGGAAGACTTTCTTCCCAATATCCAATCTAATCTCAATCCTTCAGTTTAAAACCATTCCCCTTTGTCTTGGGTCTTGCTTGCTTGCAGGTCTTCTTGAGCAACCAAGGTCCAAGCTTTTCCTAGCAACAAGATCACCTAAGACCTGTCTGGATTTTTCATTAGGTTTTTGACACACATGTCCTTATTTTAGCTCCAAGGGCAACATTCTCACTGAGGTCAGGAAGGAGAACTGAGACCCATGCAACACCCCATGAATAAAACAATAAACAATAAAACCAGCAAGGCTGTCAGTGTGGTTTCCACTGTTGGTTAAAGGGAAGTGATAATGTGCTGGTTTGAACAACAGAGCTAATAAACAACACATTTTTAATTTCAGTAGCTTGTCGAAGGACTAAAAGCTTCAAGTGCCCCACAAACCCTTTGAGGGGTTACACGTGATGCACATTCACAAGTCATGAAGTCTGCCCTCAACTCTTGTTTAACCACATGACACTTCAGTGGAACAGCCAGCCTCATGTTCGAAGTGCCACTGCTGCCTTCCCGGCCATGTGCTGACATGCCTCAAGGGNGGGGGTAGGAAGAAGATCAATTGGTTGAAAACTTTGCTTGCAGGCTCCTAAGAACATTAAAGCATATGTGGAAATGTAAAACAACTTCTTGTGCAAGCTGTAACACACTAACAAAAAAACCACTTAAAACATCTTCAAACTATCAAAGCCAGAGATAATTTGATAGAACCTCACAAATCCCATAATCTGCTGTAAGTAGTAGCTAAGACTTTGGCTTCACCCATGTGTCTGCAACTGGGGAAAAAGCAGGAGAATAATTTATCCAAGTCTAGGGTAATGAAGTGTTAACAAAAACCATATGAAGTTATTACTACAACCACAGGCCGCAGAATGTGAAGGAAGGAGGATCTCAGGAGACCTACCTATTTCCAGTCATCTTCTGCTTCATAGTTCATCTAAAGGTGTTCACCAAAACAGGAGGCAAGCAACAGAAATTAAATGATTCATTAGGCTTAATGAATGATGCTGATCATATCATCTCTAAAATACAGTCAGCCAACATTGATGTATACATAGTTTAACTCGTTCTTCCCAACTTTATTAGGTACATATGTCTACAGCAGACACAAATGAAACATTCTACAACTAGGCTCCAAGCCAAAAACTAATTTATTCTTTAATGTGGTAGTGATTACTTGGTGGTTCCTTGAGCAGAGATGACAGGTCTGAGCTAATGGAGTTGTACTGTAAGTTAATATAAATCATGACAGAGCAATTAATTACAGAAACCACTGTAAATCCCTTTGTTAGTTTTCCCCATCACCAGAAGGATTTAATAATGTTCATTTTGCTAAGTTCCAGTGACATTTACAAGTCCTAAACCATTTTTAATCAAATCAATATCTCTGGCTGCTAAATTTAGTTGTGCTTTGCTAGCAAGTCCTGGAATGCATCTATACTAATGTTTCCTACCTTCTGTTCAAGTAAATTGTACTGAAGCCCTGCACTTCCTCTGCATTTCTTTACATTGAGTAATTGGGATTATTTTCTTAATGAGCAACATAAGAAATAAGTGCATCCAAAGGAATTAGGGGACAGTGAGCTAGACAGATATACAAATATCAGTGCTTATGATGCATCTCACAGTTCAAAAATTTAAGGAAATTTCCCTTAATTAGCAGAAAGCTCTCCAAACCAAAGAACTGTGGTTTGTTTGGGAACCAGGGCACTCCAACAGAGCTATGAGTAAGCCCACATGGCAAAGACAGGATCCAGGGCACAGTGACCTCTTTCTGTCCCTAAATCAAAAATTTCCTAAATCTATTTCAACGTGAACTGAAGACATATCTAAATACCCCCGAGAGCTGTGGGTGGTATTCTCACACACTGTTTTGCAAGGGAGAATCTCTCTTTCTCTGTATCTCACATTTATAATTACAATCTAGGGATAATCATACTCCCTCTGTTTGTCATATCCACTTATATGCTAAATCCTTGGAGGCACATGATGTCTATAAATTTTTGTGAATATTATGCCTAACAAAAAGGGAGTTGTGAGGCCAATTGCACTACAGGAAAATTAGCAGAACTGGCAATAACAGTCCTGCATGATTATTTCTAGGAACTTTTTGCAGATAAGTTACTGTACAACACTGAATATTTGCAAAGCAGTTTGGAGAGTGTCATTACAAACATCAAGAACAATTAGGTACAGTCTGTGTTTTCCTAAAATTATTTTAGTTTTGAAATGGACTTTTGTAAGAGCAGGATTAAAACTATTATCTTTTAATAGGGCTCTTCTCATTTATATGTTTTTTTAACATTATTGCCATCAGCCCCCCAAAATACAGCTGGTTACTAAATTTTTCAGCAAAGTACTTAAGCAGAGATATTTAATTTTACTCTGCAAAAACAGAGGACAGAAATTTACCAGCTCTGGATTGTTATTTTGCTCTGTCCTTAACAGCAACAACAACAAAATCTGGGGAGCTTTGACATTCTGTTGCATTTAGATCAGTACCTTTTTCTTTATACCTAATGAACACTTCCACAACAATGGCTCTCAGATCTCTGACATCCTCAAGGGACTGCACAAAGGTCATGGACTCCGAACACCAGCATATCAGCATGGAATAATACTAATAAAAAAAAAATTTTTAAAAAAAAATTAAAACTTCAAAGTCACTGCTGGGTGCAAGGTTTCTTCTTTAGAAACCTTGTAGCAAGTTGTACCTTATTTATTTCTTCTCAAGTACTTATTTAATTCATTTGGTGGGTTTCAGCACTAATGTAGTAATACAGCTCCTTGGTCTATGACCTGTGTGGTATTCCCCATAGACAGGAATGAATTGTTATAGCTTTTTTCTTTTTCTTTTTTTTCTGCAAGTGTAAAAACAAAACAAGAAGATCTAAAGAAGGAATGGGAGAGAAAAGAAAAATCCAGACTTAAAAAAATAATTACTCCTAGTGAAGTTCAAAGGATGAGCTGATACAGAGTTCTTCATCTTCAGTTTCCATTTATGTTGAGTCTTTGTGTAAATAGTATAGATTGGTAACTAGAGTTTCATTTCTTTTGTTCTTCCTCTGGACGATTGCTTTCCATTTTACCTCAGATGACACCAAATCATTGTGACAGAGGCCCCCAAGACCTTGCTGTGATTCTGTAATAACTTAAATTCCCCACTTTCCCAGAGTGCACTAAGACATTAGGCTTTTATATCTTGAGCTGCTGCATTAAATGCTAATGGAAAATTTCTCTTCTAACTTAAGAACTACCTTATCCCCCATGAATAAACAATGACAGCATATGGATCAAGAGTGACCTCTGATACATCTGTCTTTAATGCAGGAATCACTGTAAGAATTGATTTCCTTTCACCCTCAAGCAAAGAGGTCTTCCCCGTGCAGAATTAAACACATACAAAGCATAAGATGTATTCAAATTCAGTCCTGTGAGTAGAGGCATTTCGTTCAATATGCAGCTATGCTGGAGGCTCAGACCAATCTGAGATTCAATTTGCATTATAATTCTAAAAATAATAATTCTCTAATGAGAATATTTGAGTGTATGTTACTGTGCAGACATGAAATTCACTCTAGGAAAAAAACCCAAACAAGCACAACTGATTTTCTGTGGGGAGTTTAAAGGAAACCAAAAAAGTCAGAAACCAAAAGACATAACAACATCAAAAGATCCACACCACCAAAACATAAAGAAAATCAAACCTGACCTTTTTTGAAATTTGCTTAGTTGACTGTGTGCTTTCTGAAGTAAACAGTAAAAGACATCCCTTCTGAAGTAAACACTAAAAGAGCAGGAAATTTATTCCCTTTTGTAGAAGGACAGTATACACAGCATGAGCATGACTTTGCTATTATAGTATGGAAAAATTGTGTTCAACACGTTGTTGCCTAAACACAGCCTAACTTCAGCTAATTACAGTCCATGCAACCATGCCCATTTTCATCATGAACTGTCCTTCTCCAAACCTGTACTAAAGCCAGGATGAATCCTGGGCTGGATCCAATAGCAGTCCATCTCTCACAGTTTTGTAGAGGTGCTAGAATTTCTCTGAAGTGTAAGGGGCACCTATTGTCCAAGTCAGCACTGCATTACAAAGAGGGAGTTATTAACAGAATCCACATTTGTTGTTATTATTGTTGCTGCTGCTGTTGTTTATCCTTCAGTAAGGAAAAATGCAATTTCTTAGAGAAAAAAAAACAAACCATGCTTCTAACCTAAATACTAGAAACTATGAATACACCTCCTCTTTTTTTCTGAATGGACCACTGGAAAATGGACCAACAAGCAAAACTTATTGTGTCTTCTAAATGTAACCAGTAAATAAAAATAAGCTGAAGTATCATGTCCTTCTAAACAGCTGCTTTTTCCTTATAATGGGATACTGAGCCCCTCCTCCCCCAATCACAATCTATCACATTGTAAAAAACAACAAAACATTTATTACTAAATTGTTAGAATACTAACTAGGATTAATATGTTTCTTTCTTCATGCTTTTCTAGGATCTGGCCTTCAAAATATTGTGGAGTAAAATGTCAGCCTATACTAGAAATAAATTATGTCACATTCTCTTTGTCTAGCAGTGGCTTCACTTTTAATTCAAAGTTTATATGTACCTGAAAAGAAGCATGATGGCTAAGCTAAAAGAAGGAACAGAGACAAAAGCATTCACAAACAGACCAGATATCAGCCCAAATAAATCCAGACATCATTTTTGAAGGATACCTGTGGCCATACCTGGAGTGAAAACAGCAGTCAGCACACCATGTGGCTGAAAGGAAAAAACAGCATTGACTGACTTCCTCCTTTTATTAATTCTTGCATTGTATTTACTGCTTTTTCAGACAGACTGATAGCTGGCTTAGGCAGCAACATACTTGGAAGTATTTTGAAATCATTGATCTTTATCATAGGCTTCATTATTTGATACTTAGTTTGCTTGTACAATTTCAAAAAATGCATTTTTTGCTGTCTGTATTTTCAGTAACAGCACTTGGATTTAACTTCTGTATCAACAATTTCCAGATATCAAGTCTCACAGGTCCTCTAAGGGAAGCTGAGGATTAGATTTATTAGCTTGATAACCTTCTTTTCTAGATGATGCCTGGACACCATAGGGCTAGAAATATTCGGACTATTTAAATGCTTTTATGTCCTCCGTGTCACAATCTGTCATTTACCAGGTATTTGTGCAGCAGAGAGCACAGTGGGATGCCAGAGCACCTGAGGGCCCAGGCCCTAGATGAGAAAAGACCACCAGTATGTGTCCATCAGCAAACTCCTCTGAAAGTGGCAGCTCACCATGAAATCAAGAGGGATCAAAGCTGGGATGCAGCTCAGACTGGCCACAGTGCAAACAGCAACACTGGGAACAGCTGCTCTCCAAGCAGAGGATGTTTGCATAAACACTTCTACAGGCTCACTGTGCGAGGCTGGACATGTGCACACCCAACTGAAAGCAGAGCCTGGCACTTTTCTTGCAGGAGGAAAGGTCTGTGCTCCATGCAACCAGCCCAAAGAATATAGCCCCAGCATTTAAGGAAGCTTCCATAAAAGCACTCAGCAAAGAATAGGATTACAAATTACATTGACACAGACTTGATCAAAGCCCAGTTGAGTAATGGGCAAGGTCTCCATTAATTTCAGAACTCCTTGCCTCTGTTTTTGGAGGTCGCTTATGGCAAAGTGGATGATGAAGAACTGTCAGACAATGAACACTCAAAGGAAGAAGGAACCGAAGTATTTTGTGTAATCAGCTCAGACTCACCTCTTCTTATCTGTGCTTCTTTCTTAGCATTGCAAATTGCCATCTCTGACAGACAGTACTTTAACAGGTGACAGATAAATAGGTAAGTTTTCCTCCAAATAATACTGCACACCTGAGTAAGTTGCTTGTAATGAGGTTTACATTTGAACCTTACAACACCTTTTTTAATTCAAATAGTGCTGACCATTCAAGGGAGATGAAGAATTCACATATCATAGAATACTGTTTGATTAGAAGTGGTTGTTAAATTTGAAGATCAGAGTGATTTCTTCTGCTCCTCGCTCATTTTCCTGCATTCTCGCTTTACAGGAAGCTCATTAATAGATCAGTTTGCCCAGTTTGTCATCTGTTTCATTATGCAAAATACATTGGTTTCATTTACCTTTCCTGTGAAAAAATCAGTTATCTTAAGCTAGATAAAATGACTTCTTTGGGTTTCTTTTCAACTCCTGAACAGCTCAAAAATCTCTAAAATCTCAACTGGTGGTAAAATAGGAGGGAACCCTGATGCGTGCCAATTGCAGTGTAATGATCTTTATGTTCCCGTTTAAATGAGAAGTGCAATAGCTTAGAAAGCTGACCACTAGGCAAACCTCACATTGACCTGAAAGGAAAATAAAATAGTTTAAAAGCTCTCTGAACATTATCAAAAGATCTATTTGACAGAAAAATTAAAGAATGAATTCCTAAAATGGAGCTTTAGTTCCCAGCTCTTTGGTTTTACAATATCTATGGGAATTAAGTGCAAGAAGATTTTTGGTTACTTGTCTTATTTCTTGACCCTTTAAGAAAAGTTACAGTGTTCTCTTCACTAAATAGATCAGAAATTCCTAGGCCTATGGATCTGCTCCAATATATTTCTGAAATGAAAAAGATCACATCTGTCCAGCCTCAAATAAATGTATCAGGACCCTACAGAGATAAACAGTATATTCTAAATAGTGCTGTTTCTTGGAAATGCACTGCAGACTCAGAAAGATGCATGAAAAGCTATATATTTTTAAAATATAAAAAATTCATGGAATCATAGAATGGTTTGGGTTGGCAGGGACCTTAACGATCATCCAGTTCCAACCCCCTGCCATGGGCAGGGACGCTTTCCACTATCCCAGGTTGCTGAGAGCCCCATCCAACCTGGCCTTGAACACTGCCAGGGATGGGGCAGCCACAGCTTCTGTGGGCAGAGTGGGCCAAGGCCTCACCAGCCTCACAGCGAAGAATTCCTTCCTAAATTCGTCCCCTAACTGATTGTAATTTAAGTTCAACAAAGCATTTAACCATCAGTATTGTGCAAGCATCTTTGTCCCCATGACTTCATAGCAACTGGAAGGGACCACCAGTGTGATGAAGTTCAGTCCTTGAATGTAAACCTAAAGACCTGATAGCTTTGGTCATCTTAACACCTGATAAAACCCAGCCAGGAATTTAAAAGTTCTGTGGTTTAAAGTCTTAATAAGTGTGTGTTAATAAGTGTGTGTGAAATAAACTCATGGGAAAACCCCCACAAATTCAGTATTAATTCCTTGCCTGCTTGAAAGACCAAGGAGGAAGACAATAACTAAAGACAGGAGAAGACTGAAGTGGGCAAGGACAGAAAGAAGTCAGTACATTTACATGTTCACTTGATTTCAACTGATCCATCTGTAAGATAACAGGGCTTTGCTACAATCAGGGAAGGGATTTGTCGTCATATGAAGCCCCTGATGCCATTACGATTTTTTGTCTTTTCTTTTATACCCCTTTTATACCTTTTTATAACTTCTGTATTCTTAGTGGTTTTTAGCCTACATTCTTGGACTTGGATGTCAAGCTAGGAGACTGAACATTTTAGAAGCTTTGTAGTTAGGGATCAGAATGCCCCAGACACCAAAGTCCTCTACAGAACACATTTTGTAAACTAAGATAGAACCATCCAGGGGAAGGTTCCTTGGGGAGGGGGGCTCACTCGAGCCTCTCGTTGGGGAATCTTTGATAGATATGCTAATTAGTAAGACCTATAATGTTATACCCGATCTATCATGTGGGTGGGCATTGTGCTGTGCATTGAGGTGCATTTGACCTGGACGTAGTGCACCTAAGGATCCTTAAAATAAATACAAAGGTAAAATCACTTTTCCCCTTCTAACCATGTTTGATTCTTGATTTTAAGACCAGGAAAAGGCATCACCCTATTACTGCGAATTTATGCATTTCTGAGAGTGGTGGAAATGGGGACACAGGAGAATCCCTGCTGGCAGTCACATGCCATACCATCTCCAGGGAAATTCATAGGAGAATCATACCTTCTGTAAGGAAACTATTAAAGTCTACTGCTGAAAAAGAAAAATATGTAGAGTGAGAAAATATTAAGCTCAATTCTACTCTTATCACTAAACTATTAGATTTATTTTGCTTGACTCTGGTTTCACTCTCAGACCTGAAAAATCTGTTTCATACAATAGGGTGTTACTAAAAACATCTTCAGCATTGCAGGATGCTTAAGCTCCACCTTAGGTCTGCACTGTCCAGGGACACCAGAACAAGTTTTCAGTGAACTCTCTACAGCAGCAAAGAGATCAAAGCTCTGCCCAGAAGAATATGCCCCATTCCTGTCCATGATAACTAATCATTAACATCTACTAGCAGAGTTCATCCTCCTGGTACCTCTGGAGTTGTTTATTTCAGCATCACCTTAACGGCCTCAACATTTGGCCACAAAACCTGCTCCAGAGCTACATAAAAGAGCAACCCATATGTGGCTTTTGCCATTTACGTGCTGGGAATACTGGGAATTTACTGCTTTTCACATAGTCACAATATTGGAGCAGCTCCTGGTTAGATGGAGAGAAAGCAAACAAATCATTGTCTTGCTTTTGTTTCTCCCTTTTACCCACAGAAAAGCTTCAAAAGGAAATTTTGTCTTACAGCATCCTCTCTTTTTTGGACTGAAGTTCTAAGCTGAAACTCATGTTTGTCCCTGGAGTTGGAAAGATAAAAGAGGTGTGTGCTAAAGAAACCAAACAGAAAACTCCATTTGATTCCATATGAGAATATCCATTGTTTTTCTGAGGTCTGTATAATCCATGAAACTAGTGCAAAATTCACGTCAGGATTAAACATCCTAATGGTTTTGGAACAAAGTCAAACATTTCAAGATGCAATCTCTTTGTGTTTTAATGGAGAGAAGATAATATCATGAGTTCTGGAACAATGCAGATCATAGAAACTTGTTCAGTAAACTTTAAATATAACCTATAAGTATAAAAATATCCTTGACTGAAAAGCTTCAGGTGATGAACTATTGCATCCTTATATAAATTGTTGCAATGGCTGACCTACAGTGCAAATCTCATCAATATCTGGTTTGAATTTTCTAACTACTGGATCTTGCAGTGCCATTTGTTCAGTTATTTTATTTTATTAGATTAACACCTGTCTCCTAACATTCGTTTCTTTATGCAGATGCTCAGGGCCAACAATCTCCCTTAGCCTTGTCTTAAATAACCTGATAATTTATGATTCTGAAGTCTCTAAGAGACATCCTTTCCAGACCACTTTTTTTTTTTTTTTTTTCAATTTTAGTCTTCCAGCTCACACAGTTTTCTTTAAATAGTCTCACTAATTTTGAATACAATGGCAATTTCAGATTCCTATTCATACAGAACAGTTTGGGCATATAGAGCCAAAGACAAATTTGGGTTTTTTACTCAATTTTCACATAAGCCAATTTTCAACTATTCTAAAGCATTCTTATTGCTGGTATGTGCTGCATAAAAGACCTTGAAACTGTAAACAAGATTTACATTTGTTTTGGACAAAAGAACATATATTTAACAGTATTAAAAGGCATGTTTTTTTAAACATGCTCGTTATGTCAAGTTATCCGGCTCTCAGTGTAAGAGGTGACCTGCTTCCCTTACAGTCTTTCACATCACAAAGTGAAGTCAGACAGGACTTGGTTTGTGTTTTCCAGACAAAAGATACCAACTAACCAAATCCAACCTTATAAATCCCTTCTCTAGGTGGCAATGCCCATTTGTATTTCCTTTTGAGACAATTTTATAAGATCCCAATTAATGTAATATGGATGAAAATTAATTAAATGAATATGACTTATTTTAGGGTTGTGCTATATTTTTTCCTGCAGGACTATGTCAATTATTGATAATAACTTTTGAATCAACACAACTATGTTGTTTTAATACACAACAAAATGAAGAGAACATCAGGTATGCTTGAGAAAGCCTTTTTTTTTTACAGACAAGCATTCTGACAGGAAGTAATAAGGCACCCATCATTCCACCCTTTATTTGGCAATGTCCACTTCAGCTTTTCCACATTTTTTTCCAGGATCCCTATCTTAACTAGCCTACTCAGCGTATTTCAATTTATTTAATTTCTTTTTTAATTATTGGAACCACATTGCCTTTTTTTTCAGTACTCTGGCATTTTGCCCATCTTTAAAGATTAATTCAGTGTCCACAATTTTACTTCAAGACACTCCTTGGCCAATTCTTTTAATAATTGACTTTAACTATTGCTGTTTAATTTCCTAAATATTAGCTGAAGGCATTTCAGTATCATGCTAAAATATAATCCTCCTCCTTTCCAATTATAAAATATCTATTTATTACATCTTGATGTACACTACTAGAAAATTTTGTCATCTTTATCCAGCACGGAGATATCTACTAAGATTTGATTTGTTCTTCATGTGCTTTAGAAATTCATTCCTGATTTTTGCATCCTCTTGAGTGCAGAGGTGCTTTTATCGATGCATTTAGGTTGTTTCTAGCAGTTGATTTTCCTTCCTAAATGTTGGCCCTATGATGGGCTTCTCCTTTTTTTCATTTGTTACATACTGTTGTTTTTTATGGTTTTGTTTTGATTTTTTTTATTTTCATAAAGGGGTTGTAATTGCCTTCTCCTTCTATTTTAGCTGGGTTTTTTTAGCCATAGAAACCTTTCTTGATTGCAGAGCTGGGTTTGGGGGGGAGGGGGGGGAGAGGCTTGGCATCTAATAAAGCATTCTTAAACAATTCCTAATTATCATGCATATTCTTGGTTTAAATTTTCCTCCCACTCAATTTTGCTCCTGATTGTTTTCCGCTTTGGGAAACCAGCTTTTTAGAGCAGTTTATATAAGAATATAACGCTGCTTGCACAAAACAAATAAAATTAGATCATGATTGCTTGCAGCTAGGCTACCATCTAGGTCAGTGATCAATTCATCTTTATCTGTCAGAATATAGAATTAGGAATGTCCCAACTTGGCTGCAGTGCCAACTATTTGTGCACTACTAGTTTCTTAAACTAACCTTTTGGAAGCAGCAACAAATCAGGACAGAAGTTCTTTGCAGGACAGACAGGTGTTTTAAAAGTTGCCTCAAACACTTATTTCCCTTCATTTCATGGTCTGCAACATATTTCCCTTTTTCTGCAACATCTTCATTGTCTTGCTCACTGTCTTGTGCCCAAAGATAGGAATCATAAACAGGATAACGCTATAATACCTAAATTGAAACTGTAATCAGGATATGAACTAAATTTTCTGGGGACACATCCTAGAACAGGGATCCAATCCAGCCCCTCTACATACTGGGTTCAGTATTCCAGATTCAGTCATCATTTATTTTGCCTCCAAATATGGGAGCACTAATAAGCACTATGGAAAGTTTTCTTGCCATCATGAAACACAAATTATCTGAAAACTGAATGGTTTTCGACCCAGGGCTTCACAGGACTTCCTCATCCCTTAGAAAGGCAGCTTTCTGCATTGCAAGACTGCAACTGTGTGGTTAATGGTTTAATGGAATCAAGTCAAGGCAGAGTACAAAACTCCTGTTTTCCTCAGAAAAATCTAAATATGTATGAATCTGCATCTTTTGGCTTTTTGGATTTTTTCAGAGAAGCTTTAAAAATGTATTACAAATAGAATCTTCTGCAGCAAAACCTATTTTGAAAAATACTTTGTTTTTATTTTTTTGTGCAAAATCAAAGACAACCAGATGAAGAAATCTGCCTCTTCATTTAGTTGTAATTCTTAGTCTTTTCTTAAGCTTGTGTTGCCAAGGCGTTAATAATTCAAGCACAGAGATTGCATAAAAATGGAACTCCCAACACATGAAAAGTGCTGAAAAACCAAAAGCTTTTTTTTTTCCTTTTTCTTTTCTTTCCTTTTTTTTCCTTTTTCTTTTCTTTCCTTTTTTTTTCCTTTTCTCTTCCCCCTCAAAGACAGCTCTAGTTTGAAAATTCCAAAATGTTCCCAAGGTAGAACAACTGAATATGAATATGCTACTCAGATTTTTTGGCTCCTGCTTGCCCAGCTGGCAGGCTGCTCAGCTCTCTACATTTGGGGAAATGTAGAACATAGAGAACAGTGCTCCTGGGAAAACCAGTAGTCCACAGGAAGGATAACAGGCAGCTCCCTCACCTGGATGTCAGGCACCAGCTGACAGGAGACTGGGGGGAGCTACAAGGGAGGCAGCTGTCAGAGGCTGGAAAAGGTGATCTGTTTTGAGGCATCTTGGGAGCTTGGAATATGTGGTAGGGGGTGGGTCAGGCCTTGCCCTGGTGAGGTGGTGCCCTGTTCCCACACACCCCAGTGTCTGTCAATCATGGCTCACTGGAGGCAGCCCCCCAGTGTCATCTAACCCGCCCCTGAGTGGCCAAGAGACCAGAAGTCCCACCTGGGGCTTTAAGAAGCCTCACCACGAGGCAAGCACGTTGTGCTTTAACTCTACTTTCATCTTGGAGCCTTACATCCTTGGAATCTGGGAGTTGGTAGCTATGTCTCATTTTTTATAATTTTCCTGTCTTTCAGTTTTTCTCTCCTTCTTCTAACCCTCTTTTCTTGGAATGTAACATTGAATGGGTTATAAGGTTTTCTATGTTCAATGGGCTACGTCTACGCTGGGATAAGTGATGTTATGTTGTATTTATTCTTTTGCCAATGTTCCTTAATTTTCTATAGTCTGCCAGTAAACTTTTGTGTATTTCTACCTCTTGAGAATATTTGGTTAAAATTTTCTCCTTTGCATCTACCCAAGCAAAAGAACTTGGGTTTAGTCCAAGGTTTGAGTGACTAGGGTGTAACAGCAGCCCTGCTGGTAATCTGTAGGATTCATCGACAAATTTGCTGTCTGAAAATCTGGAGATAAACTAATGAATGGGATACAGGGCTGGTGGAAAAGTTGCTATCAAAAATTGTGGTATGGAGAATTGAATAATAAATGCAAAAATTGCAACAACTTGAGTGATGAGGCAGCTCTTGCTTTAATGTACCAGAATGCAGAGAAGCTCCTCTGACAACGACTTCACAAAAAGCTGCAACATTTTACATTTGCCTGAGGTGTATTTATTATTTATACTTAGGTATGCACAGATCTTGAGCATGCCATGATCTGTCTTACATCTGCCACCCTCCCAAATGAATTTTTATTGTAGAACTCATTCAGAGTTCATCACTGGTGGGGAGCTTGTTCATTGAAACTCATTATTGTTCTAATGAATTACACACAAGAGCTGTAAGTGATTACACTATAATAGTCAGAGTCAGCCATTCAATGAAAATTTAATTACAGAGTATAGGGACATAACAAAAAAAAAAAAAAAATCCATGCCTATGTTCTGGAATGCAGCCTCCCCAGCCACAGGTGGCTATTTAAAGTCTTCTTGCAATTATGCTTTCTCTTAATCACACCCATGTTTTAAGATACAAAATAGGAACTGGAGTATGCAGCAGTTCCCCTGCCTACCCCTCAGTGGCAACTCTGGAGATCTTCTGTTCAGTCTTTGGGTGATCCACATACAATCTTTGTCAACAATGGTGGAAATAACCCTCACCTTGTAGAGAATCATAGAATTGTTCAGGTTTGAAGGGACATTAAACATCAAGTTCCAACCCCCTGCCATGGGCAGGGAGAACTTCCACTAGACCAGGTTGCTCAGAGCTCCATCCAGTCTGGCCTTGAACGCTTCCAGGGATGTGGGCAGCCACATCTTCTCTTCGAAACCTGTTCCCAGTCGCTCATCACCCTCACAGCAAAGGATGTTTTCCTAACATGTAAACCTACCCTCTTTCAGATTAAAGCCAAAAAAATAGAGCCCACTGTTTCCTTCCATGAATCATCTACAAGTCAGAATTTCCTCACTTCCCTTAAAAAAGAACTCCACATCAATTGGAATTATTGCTAAAGTTATATTTCAATGAGATAATATAATTGCTAAAATATGCTTCCAAATGATTAAAACTGTGTATGTTCCACACTGTGGATTGTATGGCTGATACTAGCAGGTCAGTGTTGCTGAAATAAAAGGATTATAACCTGCCACACTGGCATCCTTGTGGTGCTTCTAGTTTATTCTCTTTTATACACACACACAAATGCCCTCCCACACTGAGAGTTCATATTGGCTTTGTCTGTGGGCACTTTAACAGAGTATTTCACATTACATATTCACATTAGGAACATCTCCCAGTGGCATGTCAGTGATACTCAAAATTAAATCACATTTGCTAAACATTGCACTTGTAACAATCTGCAAAAAATAGAAAGACAAATTTACTAAATTCAAGTCATTTTGGGCTTACCTAAAGAAATGAGCCTGACAGAAAACAACTTCAAATTACTTATTATAAGGACCAAATTTTACAAATGAGTTTCCAGTAATTAATGGGTATCAGGCATAAGTTGCAAAAGTCAAGATCAGCTTCACCCAAGTCAGCTAAGAACTGCTTTAAAACAGGTTGAAGGTTTTTAGGGTGACTGGGCTTCAGCTGCAGCTCTGCTGCAATCACTTACAGATATGAACTCATTTAGGAGGAGAATTTTTTTTTTCCAAGTGAAAATGAAAGTGTTCATGAAAAAAAATTGTAAAAGCCAACCTAACATCGTTGCCCTCAGAAAAAGTTGTTCAGGTCTGGAATATTCCTAAATAAAGGGCTAGGGCCTAGTGATAGCTGATCCCATATGAATTTTTCACAGAGCTGCTACTTCATTCCATGACTACTGTCCACAACACCTGTCAAATCAGTTATATTTTGGATATCAGTTGGCCATGTTAGGTATAGGGCAGGCAGCCGTCATAAAAGGCATTTAAATAAGGAGCAAATCTGTGGGGTACCAAGAAAGAGACACCAAGGAAGTTGCACTCATAAAACTACGGTCTAAAAGTGGTACTCAAGAAAAAGTACACTTAAACAATTTCTACCAGGTGATATCACAGTAGAAAATGTTTAGAAAAAATCTTACGAACTACAGAAGAAACATTTTGCATCAGTAAAATTCAGAAAGTATTGCAACCCTACAAACACTTGGGCAGTGTTTATCCAACTTGAGAGAAAGCAAAGATATGTGGACTGTTAGAAGAATATTTTCCACTATCATAAGGGAATCTTAAGTTTGGACAATTTTC
Organism: Struthidea cinerea; assembly: GCA_013397865.1. Lineage (NCBI taxonomy): Eukaryota > Metazoa > Chordata > Aves > Passeriformes > Corcoracidae > Struthidea > Struthidea cinerea. The sequence goes on from VZTI01003269.1 coordinate 52,554, forward strand.
ATATAAATAGGATTTTATAAGTTGGTTATGATCCAAAAGAGAGTAAGTAAACCACTTCACTTTGCATATGAGCAATTAATTATCCTTTTAACAGAATTGATTGTACCAAGATCACATTTTTTTCCCTCAAGGGAAAAAAATCCTACCAAAATTTTAACCGATTAAAATCAAGGAACTAATAAAAACCATCAGCAATTAACATGTAAAATGTTTTGCTCTTTTAATATGATTTGCTCTGATTCTATTTGAAGAAGCAATACAGAGGAAGTAAGCACTTTGCTATATCTGGTGGGGAAAGAGCTATGAAAGAAATAAAGGAAGGGATGAATGAAAAGGGAGGGTGGTTTATGTAGATTTGACACTGTAGTAATAATTTAGCTTGGTTCTAAGCACACTGGGCAATAAATAGCCTCATAAATGAGCTGGGTAAACTCTGAGGATACAGCAAGGAGCCATTTACTGCCTTGTAACCTCAATGGCAAACTAAAATTATCTCCTAAATAACAGGTTTTCTAGTTGCACTGAATCATTGTGCAAGAGGGACAATAACTTGCCTCTATCTCTCCCCTAGTTGCCAGTAAAATGAACAGCATGAATTAATTCCAGGTAATGTAAGTTGTCACTATTTTTAGCAAATTCAACCTTGAAAACTTTTTCAAATCAATGGAAGTGAAAACCAGGCTGGGTTTGGAGTTCATTCATCTCATAAAACACAGAGGAATTGCTACCTTCTGGTGACACTCCATTTGAAAATTCATCGATGACAGTTTAAGCTGGCACTAAAACTATGGGCACTGTGACACCACAGGGGAAAAAGTGCTGCTGGCTGGGGACATCCAAGCTACAGCAGCTTGGTGGGGGGTCCCTGCTGGTGCAATTAATGTTCAGTCTGATAAAAATCAATCTGAAGTTTTCATGAGATTTCTACCAATTTTTCTTCTCACCTATGCTTGTGTCTGACCTGCACAAAACACTTGAGAGCTGTGCATATATTGGCATTACAACCAGGAGTTAACTGGTCTTACAAAATTCTATAAATGGCAAATACCAACAAACAGTGCAAAAGGGTAGAACAGAATGTTCTTTGTCAAATGCAAGTTCAAGTTTGCACTCAGAATTACACAAAGATCTATAACAATAATATTTATCTCTCACTTATCTAGTATCTTAGACATTTTACAATGAAATTAAAATTAATTCTCAAGTTACAAGAGTAAAAGTTAGTATAAAAATACAAGTTAGTATAAAAACATAAATAAAATCAAGATACAATGCCAAGAGCTTTCTGGAATGGAGATGTTTTTATTTCAAAACAACTAATGCTGTGTTGGTTCACAGGTCAAAATGTCACACAGGCAAAAATACTGGCAATATGTCAAGTGCTCTTGAATATGCCAACTGTCCCCTTTCTTTCTCAAGGGGCTGGATATTGATATAAAACAATTTTTGCACTTTGAGGCTGCCTTGGCAGCAGAGAGAATTTTGGGTCTCTCTGAATAGGAAGGTAAATCAATAAGCAGGTAAATTCCTGATACTGGGAATGAGCACATGGATTGGAGGGATTGCAAATCTAATTGTGTTTCCCAAGCTGCAAACACTGTTATGTGAACAATCACCAAGTACACATGGTAAAAAGTACTTTTTTTCACATAGCCTGCATGGATTCTGGAGAGCAAGGAAGGCAAGATAGGCAGTATAGGTCTGGTAGGATAAGGGAAAGATGCCTAGCCTGAGGCATTGGCAAAAAGAAAACCATCTGTGAGCTGAATGTGCTGCTTCTGTTCAGAGGATCTGACTCTTCCCCACACTAGAAATACATGGCAATTATGCTAAGAAAATATACTGACTCCATGTCACTCATTGGTAACTTTCTGCCAAACAGAAACTAACTTCCAAAGCTCTAAATTATCTTTATTAATTAGTCTAGGAAGCAAGAGTATAATGTAGTCAGAAATTACCAAATATGTCTAGAAACAAGTTCTTTAGAAGACTGGAAGTCGAAAACTACGTTTATAGAACTGAACTCCCAGCTTTGCAGGAGTCTCATGGCACTCTCTTGGCATATCACAGTTCCCTACATAACTGAGTTTCAGCAAAGCCCTTCAGATATATTCTGAAAAAGTAAGTGGTCTGTGGGGTCTGTGGGTGAGAAGTGACACGTAGTCATCTTCTTGGCAGTGACATTTGCCAAGTAAAGCCACTGGATAGACACAACACTCTCTGAAATATTAAACACCTAATCAAAGTAAAAGTTTAGGCATGACATAAGAAATATTAATAATTATATTGGACATGCTCTGCCAAAAACTGGGGAGAAAGGCACAGAATGTGAAAAAGAGACTGAAGGAATACCATCCTGTGGATGCCCTGCCAGCATCTGCCAGAGTTACTGGAGCAATAGCCAGTTTGTCCAGTGGCCAGTACCATCTGTGTGATAACTTATATTGCATGAAAACCAGAGCCAAACTAAGGTGTTTCACTTCAGTTACTAGCAGGAGCTCATCACTCCACCTCTGATTTTGTACAATACCTACCTTCCAAGCTTCCTCCAAAACTCCCAGCACAACACAAAAACCCACGAAGCAATAGAAAGTTTTCTTTCCAATAAGAGAACTTTTAAATCAAGGAACTGGAATTTGATGGTACATTTCAAATTCTGAAGCCACAGAGATAAAAATGCTCAAATCTGAAACGCAGTTTAAATCTGCCTGTTATAAAGACCCTAAAATTATAGATATCCTCTTACTTAACAAGAACATCCATAAATGGGTGCTATCAATATAGTTAAATCGGGTAACAGAGAAAACTAAGAACATATTAGGGGAAAGTGCATCTTTTCCATAATTCTGCTGACCTCAATGCTTGTTTTGACTCCCTAAGTTAAATGTAGCAAGTTATTTTTTTTCCAGTCAATGAAAAATGGGAAATGACCAAAAAATTTTGTAAAGGACAGAAAAATCTCTTGAAAGGAAGACTAATAAATAAGAAAAAATAACCCTTTTGCTTTTTGCTAGCAGAAGAATGAAAAAATGAATGGAATCAAGTCCAGTGTGTATCAGCAGCACATTTTTTCCTGAAATACTTGATGAATCACATAGATTGCCTTATCATAGCTATAAAATTACTGTGGAATTCAGCATACCTCTTAAATTCATGAATTTGACATAGACATCAACTTTCTGGATATGTACTGAAGATTTCGGGAATGTGCCAAAAGACTCAAGACTTTGACCTCGTACTTTCATCTATTAAAATAATAGATGTTTGCCCAGGCAATTGTTGCTGGAAAGTGTAGAAATTTGTATGCCACATTCAAAAGCTCTTGTGTGACTTAATCTAACAAGGCAATCAGAAAACAACACCATAAAGCGATAAAAAATGTATGAACTCATCAAGTCATTTGCTCACTTGATGAAAGCACATTTGATGCCTTCTTTTGCCACAACGTACAGACCTAACAGAGCAACCTTGTCAGAAAACGTAGGTTTTTTGCAAGGAAAAAGGTCTGTGAAGAACCTACACTTTTTTCCCCTTTTTTCCAGTTCTCTATTTCTTCAGCATCCACCTAAGCCTGATAGGGATATTTCTCCTTTCTAAGAGATTTTAAATTCTCCCCTTTCTCCATTTCAGCCCCTTCTGACTTGCCTGGCTTCTTTCTACACCAGAGGTTTGTCCCTGCAACAAACTGTAAATCTTTAAAGTGCTTTGTGCAGTTCATGTCATAGAATCACAGGATGGTTTGGGATGGAAGGGACCTTAAAGATCATCTCATTCCAAGCCCCTGCCATGAGCAGGGACACTTTTCACTCGACCAGGTTGCTCAGAGCCCTGTCCAGCTGATGCAGTTTTGGTTTTTGACTTTATTTTCTTATATATTCTCTGTATTCTTTGCACATGTATTTGTAGCCTACTCTATTAGTGGCTAGTTTTCCCAGTAATTTTCCATGCCCTTTCCCTAGGCAGAAGGACAAAACAAATTCCAGGGCCCCTATCCTATCTTGGTTCTCCCAGGCTACCAAGGTTGAGAACTCTTCTAGACACATTTTCATAAACAAAGTACAGCTAGTACCAAGGGGGGACTCCAGAGAAGGGGCTTGATCTGGGGGGAATTGCATCACCATTTGTCCTCCTAATTGGTGCTTTTTGTCAGTTATGCTAATTCGCTAAACTTACAAAACTGTATTCCCTCACGTGGGGGTGGGCTTTTGTGGACATTCTTCTGTAACTGCCCCTGGAGCTCCAATAAAGATCCACTTTTATATTACCTCCTATACTAAATTATCTCTAAAGTGTGAGTTGTTTCACTTCTAGGTTGAAAAAGGCATCACAGCCTGGCCTTGAACACTTCCAGGGATGGGGCATGCACAACTTCTCTGAGCAACCTGTGTCAGTGTCTCACCACCCTTACAGGGCAGAATTTCTTCCTAATATCCAATCTAACCCTACCCTCTCTGTCAGTGTGAAGCCACTTTCCCCTCGTCCTGTCACTCCAGGCCCTTGTAAATAGTCTCTCTCCCTCTTTCTTGTGGACTCCCTTCAGGTACTGGAAGGCCACAATTAGGTCACCCTGCAGCCTTCTCTTCCCCAGGCTGAACAATCCTAATTCTCTCAGCCTTTCCTCATATGAGAGATGCTCCATCCCGTATTTCTTCACTGGTAGTTACTATATGATATTGGCACAGCAGCTCAGAATGTGAAATTTCAGTAGCTCGTATTAGTGAATCCCTAGTCAAATCTGTTGTGAAGTAATTTCCCTTGAAAACAGAGACAACTGAATGAAGTTTGGCTTGTTCAGCAAGGTGCCATCAACACTTTCAATGTCCATTTTGAAATTTTTATCTAGAGAATTTTAATTAATATTTCCTGAATGCAAATTTCTCTGCCAGCTAGAGCCTTTGACTTCCTCTAAAAAAAGAGAATTTAAAGTGCATTTCTTCCACGCTGTGTGGAGGTGAACATAGATCACTGCCCTCAGAGGCTGCCAATTTTTCAATTTATATTGAGCAATTTTACATTCTCAGTTCAGTAAGTGACTTGGATAATCCTACTTATGAAAAACTGCTTCCCTGGGGAAGCCAAATAAGGGAATCTGTACAACATCTTCAGGTAGAAAAGTCAGTGTTACATGTAAAAGTCTTATATAAAAGTATGTATGTACATTTTTGAATTTATCTATTTTTATGTATATCCATGGTTCTCATGAGCAGTCCAAAAATTATGGAAATTCCACTCAAGTCTCTGTGTGCCAAATGCAGACTTTAGATAAGCTGGTATAATATGGAATTGTTCCATACACTTAAAATGCATCCACTTGCAAACAAAATGTGGAAATCTGAATCACAGTGTCATAAGAATTTGTAATTCCACAGAGTGGCAAAAGTCCAGGGATTGAGAATATTATCACAGAACCTCTGGTAAGAAGATCATATCTGGATAATCTTACAGAATAAGAATACGTGGTAAGAAGTTTACATGTAAGCAACCTTACCTTTTTTACCATTATGCAGTTCAGCATATATGGACGAAAAAATATGTATTAATTAAGAAAATCAATGTGGTCATTGCCTCTTTCTAGTTATCAGCTGAAATGAAAAAAATGAACTCATTAATACATTAATTTCTCCTGCCAACCAATATAAAATAGATTATATCATGCCAAATCCAAAATGCAGATTAGATGCTCTTATTGCTATTCTTTGCCTGTGACATTTTATCCTTTTTTTTAATCTCCTCTTACGACCTTATGTCAAGATTCAAATCTTGTGCCATTTCCTGTTCTTACATTCTTTTTCCTTAGAACAAGGTTTTTAAAGCCTTCTTTCTTTCTGTGAAAAACAGCACTTTACCCGACTCATTCTGACCTTTCAGTCGGAGTCAGTTGCTAATTTATTTGTATGGACAATTTCCTTCCCTACTCCTCTTTTTAGCAGACTACAAGAAAGCACTGGAATCAGTGAACCCTTAAGGGTTGCAAGCACTTAAAAAGTTAATATGTGGTTTTCTTGCAAGGGGTTTGGTAGTACAGCTGGGATCTCTATCACCACAACACCAAAACTCTGCAGTCCTGGTGCCCCAGTAACCAGGATTCCAGGAAAAAAAATTCCACAGAATGCTGGATCTGAAAATGCCTAGTAAAAAAGATAAGCGTATCCAATAAGCATATTGATCCAGACAGAAAGGAAACTTCAGTGTGAATCAAAAGGCATCCAACTATTGTGGCAGTTCTGCGATACCATAAAAGGCACAGAAAATGTATATTGTCAGGAAACCAAAGCAAATTGAAGATTTGCAATATTTCAACATGTAGTAAGTAACTTCTTAAGCACTTTTAATGGACTTTTAGAAATAATCTAAGAAAACCATAATGGTTTGCTTTCTCTTCATTGAAAAATTATCTCCCCCAACATGATTTTCAACATGAGGAGTTAAATATACAGAACTGGTCCAGTTCTGGTTGCTACTATAATATGGCAGGTAAATGGTTCTGTAATTAAGAGCCAAACTTCACCTCTAGAAAATGAAATGCAACTTCCCTGGTAAGCACAGGGGAAGCTTTGTGAGTATGAGGTGGCTATAGCTGAGCAAAGTAAAATATATGTTGAAGGAAGACAGATGAAGATTTTTTCTACGGAGTTTACTCTGGGTCAGACAAATGCATAGCAAAGCCCTGTTGATTTCAGGGAGCATTAGATCCCTGAACCTGAGAAATATATATTCAGTCAAAAACCTGTGGAGACTGCTAAGAGGTTTTGTAAACTGTGAACTTGTGTTAGTTAGGTTGTATATATATATGCTATGAAATAAAGACATTTATCTGCCTTGAGTAAGGCTCCAAATTTTTACATATTGAAATTACAGCATGATTATTTTCACCAGCATCAATTTTAAAAGGCAAAATAACCCCAACAAAACATGTTGAAAGTTGAACCACTATAACTGCATTTCGTAAGGCATTAATAAATACATATAAGTACTAAATATTAATCATGAAATTCTACATTTTTAAAGCTTGCTTTATTTCTCTCAAACAGTTTCTTGTTCCCTGTCAAATAGATCAATAATATGGTTCAAGTTATTTTTAAGTGTGAATATCTTTGCTCTATGTGACTGTTGAAACTAAAGCAATTAAAAATCCCCTGCACTCGAGTTTTCCTAGTTGCTAATATCTTAACAATATTTTTCAGCCTGTATCAGGCTCAATTTAAGACTTCTGAAAAACAAAAGACTTCCACAAAATGGATGTTAACCATGTTTTAAGGGTTTTGAAACAGGAAATAAATTCGGGAATACCAAATCTGTAGTCTGTAGTCACTCAGTCACTCACACCTTGGCAAAGGGGGATTGGTGAAGTGGCCACTGCCCTGTTGTACAGCCCTCTAGGAATTCAAGATCCTGCACCGTCATGTAAGCAGTGTACTCCTTGTTGCCATCACATTTTGCTGATCATAGCCCAGAAAGGATCCAACTAAGCCAATAATATCCCTTCTTTCAGAGATCCTCATTTGCCTTTGAAAAGAAAATAAGAGTTCATCTGGCATCATTAATTTTCTGTCCTGTTCTGCTGAAAATAAATGTGGCTTAGCGTAGGCTCACCCGTCTGAGTGTGCTGAAAGTCTGGCTAAGAGAAGTATGGAACTTTATCCTAATTCATCTCACCTGACTGTGGAATTAATGACAGTTGGCAGTGTGAACATCTGACAGATATCATCTCTTACCTCAGCTTTTGGACCTCAGGTGAAGGCTGTTAAATAACAAGTCTCTCCATCTAATGAGCCTCATTATCAATGGATCCAGGATGCAGGAGGAATTTAACAAAATTAATGCAGGCACTGTAGTGGCACTGAATGGACTTTACAGGATTATATGCAGAGCTAAAAATTTCTCAAGAACTTGCCTGCTTAGCTCTAAAGCCAACTCACTCATGGGATGGACTGAGGGGAGACAGCACCACACAAGAAGTGGAGAGCTGTGTGCTCCAGCCCTGCCTGCTCAGAGAGAACCTACTCTGACAGACACAACAAGTCTGAGGCAGCAAAGTGGGGCTGATACCATATATTCAGAGTTGAACAGGATTTTCAGGATGTTTCGGCTCTGGCATATGAAGCACCTAGTTTAATTCCAGCTCCTTGTTTACCCAGACTCTTCTTCACTCAGAGTTCAACCAAAATCTGTCAATAGTACATCTCTGTACTCAGCGGGGAAAGGTCTCAGGGTGCACCATATTTCTGAGCCTGTCACTGAACAGGAGAGAGAGAAGAGGGAGGGACACCAGCACACTACTGCCTGGAGCATTTATTCAGGATGCAAAATATCTACTAATGTCTCAAGCAACTGAGACCCACCTTTTGTGCTTCCACAAGCTGTGCCTGCACAGCAGAGGGGAAAAACTCCTGACAGACACTAACCCATGTGACCTGGGGCAGAACCACTTTGGGTCCATGATGATTTCATCCAGGCTCCCTCATTGGGTATCACTGTCCCTACCTTCCTACCCACCTCCTGCTGCTATGGGAAGTGGGAGCAGCCATGGCTGAGGAATTCAGGTAACCTGCAGTGAGTCCCACATCCAGGATAGCCCCTGTTTCTGCTGAGGCTGTATTATCTAATGCCCCACACATGCCAGGAATTGTCCAATCACATAAATTCTGCTAGAAGCTGAAGGAGAACAGAGAAATGCTTGAGCACAGATCCTCTTCCAAATGTAACCCAACAGGCTCACCTATAACAAAGGAAATAAAAACACAGGAAGAGCAGTGGAGGCACAGTGATGGCAATAGTGATGGCAATAGAAATTATACAGCAGGAGTTACAAGGATGCAATTAAAAAGAAGAATCTTTCATGATGTTTCTTCTTATATCTTCAAAATACAAGTTGATCTGTATGGGTGGTAATTAGAGTTCTGATTCTGGGATGATAAGAGATCTGAAAACATGCATGGGAAAGACTCCCAAGACTCAAACACTCATCCTAATTAAAATCTATTATGACAAATCAGTATTTCCTTTTTCCTTTCTTCAAAGTTACATTAAATTGATAAAACAAACATCAGAATTTTGAATGTTAATCAAAGAAATAACAGTTCCACAGGACAGATCTTTAAAATTCTCCCTTTTACTTTCATAGAGAGCTGAAAAACACCCTGAAGAAATGTTTTCCTATTATTGCTTAACAAGAAATAGGCAGCTAATCACAAGAAGATGCAGTGAAAACAAAAATACACTAAGCCCTACAACTGCTCTCTCACTAAGGTATCAGAAAAAATCCTCTCTATTTCTGTGTAATGAGACAGCATATTTTAAAATACGACAGGGTAAATTTTCAAAGCAGCAAATTGATATAACCATGCAGATCTTATTGACTCTACACTGGCCACACAGCTAAATTCTAAGTGAACCTTTGACAACATATGCCCAAAGAAGATCAAAGGTGCCAGCTGATTTTGGTGTTAAGATGTACACTGCCTTGTGGAAAACCACATAGCAATAAAATTCATTTTCATAAAATCATAAAGTAACTTCCATTTTCCTTTCACAGAGAATCATTCCTTTCTGTGCACCAGGAGAGGCTTCCTCTGGGAAGAAGAGGAAATTGTATTTTTAGTTCTAGGCCACAGACCAGAAACTGACTGTCCCTGACCAACTTTCTATGTGAGATTTGAAACTAGGTTTTGTACCTAATAATGCTGCAGCTCTGAATAAATCCTGGATACAGACTATTATTGTGCACTTATCTAAGCCTACAGTCAAGTACCACTATCCTGCCAGGCCATGCTACAGTTCTTTCTTGCTCATTTGTTCATATATAGACGATGTAGGTTGTAACAATTCTTGAACCTTATGGTGATTTGCTCTTTGAGAAAAGACAGAGATGGCCCATAGGTGAGCTACTGTAAAGGACAGAAATCAAAGAAAAGCATTAACACAGTAATGATTTCCACAGAAAAAGATATGTCAAGAGAACAGAAAAAAAAAAAAAAGAAAAAAATAATGAAAGAGATGATCTTCTGGGGTTTTGACCACCTGTAGGGGAATATATCTGGTAGCCTCCTAAGATCCTATCACTAGTTTTTCACAAACACAGTTCTGCATAATTCTGCTTTCAGATCATTCCAGGTAACTGTGTAAATATTTTATTCAGCATGCCTTTTTTAGTGAATTTCATACTTTGGAATTTTACTTTGAATTTTTGTTTTTAAAAAATCATGATAAAAACTCATTTTCCACTTCTGAAGATTACCTGGTCTCACTTGGAATTGTATGACCAAACCATGCCAAGCTCCATAGCTTGCAAATACTTTTAACCATTTGGGTTGATATTTATGCCGACATTGATAAATGGTTTCATGTTTTGTTGTGAAAATACTCCATGGTGTAGCTAATGGAACAGAGTTGAGACAAGGCAGATGAGTTCTTAAATCCAAGACCATTATTTTAGAACAAAACTGTTCATCAACTTACGTGTGTTTTTGGAAAACCTTTAATTACTACAGCATAACAATAATTTTTACTTTCCTTTCTCTTTTAGACCAGAGAAACTTAAAGTAGTAGAAGAAAAGCTCTTGATACATATTTTAGCTCGAAGTAAGAAAATACTGATTGATCACCTCTCTGGAAGGTACACTCTCCAGTTACCTCCAGCTCAGTTTTTTCACCTGTGTTTCAGGTACACCCAGGCCCACTCTCAAAGAAAAGTCAGCTCTAATCTTCAGATTCTAAATAGCAAGCGCTAAGTTTTATGTTTTCACAGATTAAAAATACACAAATAAAGGGAAGGTGTCAAAATAACAGCAAACAGAACATTTAAATGTCGGCATGCTACAAAATTGAAATGGTAAACAAATATTAAAAGTGGTGCAGAAGCTGCAGCCTTCTTTCCTTCACATAAGGGCTGCTAAATTACTACACTGCCCAATCTCGAAAACTGTTAAATAGAACTTCAAACTAAAAATAAGTGCTGCCAGAAACACTGAATTTTGGAAATGAAAATGAGTCCAACGTGTAAAGACATTTTCAAACCCTCCCACAGCTCCAATCCGCTCTGCAGGCCAAGTCCCCAGTTCCTCTCCCCAGGAGAACGTTCCTCTCCTCCAGGAGAACGTGCCCCCACCTGCCTGGACACTGCCCTCCTCTTGTCCATTCCAGACCTGGACAAGGAGGGAAGGAGGTGGATATCAAGTTCCATGGTCAAGCAAGGGGCACAAAGTAGAGGGTTGGAGAGCAGCCTTGGATATGCAGATGGGGAGCAGGGGGTGTCCACAGGGGAAGCAGCTGCCCCAAACAGGCCCCGAGTGAAAGTCATTCCCACAGTTCTATGACTTTTAGGGGAAGAAAGGGTAAGAGATTTCTACCCACATACTCTTACTTGTTTCCAATCACAGACACCCTAGTTTCCTCCCCTTCCACATCTGTCACCCTTCTGGGTGCAGGTGGAAACCTGGTGTTAGATGTTGTTTGCTCTGCTACATGCTGAGCTGTGATGCTTTTCAAACTCAAATGGTGTAATTCGTCAGATATTACTTGGTTTTGAAGCTCTTCTAACTCTAAAACTGTGATACCAACACTATGTGTTAGCAACACAACCAAAACCTTGCCATATAAACCCAATACAAAAGTGGATGATGCCTGAGTTTTGAAAGAGAAAAGTCTTCTTGGAGGTCTTTTCCCTCCAAGGGGGGCACTGCATACAGCCTTGGCTGGCTGTACCACACAGATCACATGTTGCCAGCATCTCTATGATAAAAATGAAGATTCCACATGGAATTAAGGCCAGTAACCAAGGATGGGTATTAGCTCCCAAGGAGGTATTTTTATGGGCAAGGACAGACAGCTGTTTGGGTCATCTCTATCAGTAAATCCTTGCCCCTCTGAATGCCTTGTCATGTTAAGCAGGTACCAGTAAGAGAAACAAACTGGCACATTTGCTACTGGTGTGTGTTTCCTCAAAGCCCCTGGGATTACAGTAGGTGCAGCCTTGCAGTGACTCTTTGCTGCTCCTAGGCTCTTCTTGGAGAGATCTCCTCACTTCTCTGCAGCTGCTGGGCCTCTGGCAGACCTGCATGGGAATCAGTACCTTACTGAATTCTTTAAAGTTTTGGATATCCTCAGTTTGCCTTAACCATGAGTGCCAACAGCTCTCCTTACCATACACGCACATACACAACACTTCCATTCCCTTGGAAGGACATCTGCCAGGATCATCTTATCTACCTCCTAGTCAAACCATGTTGTTTCCATCTTTAAACACCCGAAACAAAAAAAAGTCACTTAAACATATAATTTACCTAAAATGTAAAAAGCCTAGGACTTTTGCAATTCATTTCCATCGAAGTCCATTCAAGTTCAGCTTGTTCCGGGTGGCTTTGCAGAGACAAAATCTGCAGCTTTCCAAGCTTCTATTTTACAGCATTGAGTCCAATCCTCACCATATTAAATACATTTTTAGAATTGCTGATGACTCCAACAGAACAAATACTTGGCATTTTGCTTTTAAGTTGAATGTTTCAGAGAAATCTTTTTTCCTCCCCCTTCCTAACTAAAGGTTAGGAAGCAAACTAAAGCTTCTGAAAAGACGAGTAAAATTATATCACTTGTAGTCCACAGTGACTATGCAGAGTATTACAGGAGTAAGTTATTATATTCATGTTAAAAATAGGGCTCAACAGAAAAAGTAAGCCTTTCCTAACAGTAAGGTGGCAGACCTTAGTAGTTGCCACTACCATTCTTTGGAGCACTAGGAATAGCATTGATCTGTATATATTGTACTGGTCAGTAACTGCCTTGTAGCATTGGGGTGCAAAGTTCATTTACTTGTTCACAAACAAAATGCCATCCGGTATTCCAGGACTCAGCTCATGAAAGGAGTAGATTCTCCATGCTAACTCTTCTTCTTCTTAAAATGTTTCCATCTTTGTCTCTCTTTGTGGAGAATGCCAGCTACTGATACTGCACTGGCAACTACAGCTCTAATTTCTACAATTCCAGCTTTTCAATGTTTTAAAGATTGAAGTATTAACAGAGAAGAATTTACAATTAGTAAGTGGCAGGGGCAAAAAAAGAAAAGCAGCAAAGCACATCCCTAAAAAGAATATATTTATAAAATAGTGTATACACCATCACTTGGGCATGCTGAGTCCCAAAAGCAACACAAAGAGACAGTATTTGTTTTCCTTTTCTTCTGCAAAACTACAATGAAGTGATAATGACCTCAGGAGTGTGTGTGTTTATTCCATCTTTGGCCCATTTTATGTGGTTTTGGCCTAAGAAAATGTTAAAGGCTAAGCGTATTTTAAGTGGGCTAAACCCAAGATAAACACATGTCCCTGAGGTCATTATTTCCATTATATGACAGCTTGCATAAAATACCAAAAGCATTGTAGAAACAGTGTAAACTTTTAAAATATAATCTTTCGTAGGCCAGCACATCTTTTAGAAAGTGTATACTGTTTCTAAGCAATTGTTTCTTCTATTGTCAAAGTTTCTTCTTCAGGAACAGAGAAACCAAAGTTTATTTGGACTTTGGCTATACATGAGATAGTCTGGGCTTTGTAAATCCTACACATGGCACTGGAAAATGCAAACAGTGTATCCAAGCATTAATCATGCTCCTGACAACTGTGTACATGGAAATATCTATGAGCTGCACTACAACTTGGAAGATTTGATCTACATGAAGATTGTCAGTGATTTAAAAGCACACCAAGACTTGATTATGGATACAAAAGCAATTTAATGGACAAAAATCCATTCTTTTAACCAAGTAAATAACATTTGAACAGTTTTGCCTTGCTTTTTGATGCATATTTGGAGGTGAGTGATGACAAGCGAGCCAAGAAAGCTGTTTGTAAAATGCCCTTCTTCCTCCACAGGTAAGCCAGAGGAGCAGGGAGTATTTCCCAGTGTTGGTGTTCAGCTTTCCCCTGCAGCTTTGGATTGTCCTGGCAAAGTTTGTCAATAGAGAGTTTATTGACTCCTACCCCCGTTTTTCTTCTCAACTTCCCCAGATACAAAACGGGCATTGCCTCTACTGCTTGCTCTTGAGCAGCTATGTCCTGCTGCTACCCTCAGTGTGTCATAGTGATCAGAGTTTGAAATCTATTCTCCACACAGAAAGTTAGGGATGAAAAGATTCACTTTTGATGAAAAATAACACAAAACCCCTTCAATAATTCTTTTTCTCATTTTCTGTTTGAATCTCTAATTCTGCATACCCTGTAGTTACCCAGATCATCTTTGTTTCTGCATTCTAAAAATCAAAAAGGAACCCAAAATTTTACATTTTTTTCTCAAAATTGTTCTGCAAAATCCAGGGCTGAATTAAAAGCTGCAAGTATTTAACAGCCGCCAGCAACCAAACCAATTTGAGGGGCATTGTACCTTCAAGATATCCATTGTGCTGCAATAATTTACAACTTCTCTTTCCCAGCCATCCAGAATAGAAAAAAGGGAAAAGCAGAGGCTTTTATCAATGAGCATGTTACCAGACAAAACTATGGCTAAGTCTAAACCCACACCTGGGTTTCATCTGTTTTCAGTCTGTATCCTTCTCCTTAGTCCTGTTAGACTTTGGTGTTGTCCACAATGTTTCCTTTCTGTAATATTATCACCTTACTGTTGGTTTAGGAAAAAGGCAGTAATTTTTTAACCTTTTCTGAGCGATGTATAGGAGACCTTTCCCCACTGGGAGCAAGAACAAAAGGAGAACAGACAGGTTCTAATGATACCATCTCTTTTTTCTAGAATGCAACTTTCCTAGATTTAGCTTTTGATACATTTTTGTTTGTGAAAGCTGAAACGGTCTATTGCCCTCCAGACAAAGACTATTCTTCTTTCAAAGGTAATCAAATACTACTGCACCATACTCTTAATAACTTATCTTATGCCAGTTAAAAATGTGCATTAAGTATGTGGATTGATTTGTATAATGCCTGAAGTACTTTTATACAATTAGAAAACATAAAAGCATTGTTATGCGTGAAATAGGCATTGGGTTATAGAAGGAATTTAAAGATTCAGATTGAAAGATTATTTGAGAGGCTTAGCAATATGACAAACACTGTTTACATGACCTTAAAAGACTTAGAGCAGATTTCAGTTTTGTCATTCCAAGATAAATTTCTTCCATTATTCTTTGTTACAATCTGCTGAACTGTTATTAGCCTCAGTGAATCAACATTCACACTGAACTGGAATCATTTGCATGTAAATCTGCTATCATTGCTTCATTTACGTGAGTGCAGTCTGAGCCCTGTTCAAAATAAGCAACAATTACAGTGTCCATTTCCACTGTCAGCTTCTTCTGGACATTTATAGACAGCAATATGTTACTGTTCCATTCCTGAAATACTGACCCTGGTAAAGAAATTGTAGGGGCCAGAAGCATTAAGTTGCAATGAAGTGGTGAGTTATGGCTCAATCGTTTTCTTCCAAGTCCAGCACTTGAGATAACTGGCACCTTCACTGTCACTGGTACTTGTGATGGTGATGATTTCATTTGTGGGCTTGTTGTTTGGCCAGTTTTGGGTTCTGCCATAAAATATTCCTCCTGTCAGTGAATGGAAGGAACAACACCTGCCTGCCAGTATTGGCCATGAAGAACAGAGATATTTACTGGAAAGTGCTGAGAGGAAAAAAAAAAAAGAAAAAGAATGAAGCAAAAAAAAAAAGACAAGGAAGAAATAGTTCAATAGGGAATGTCGTGTGGGAGAGACAGCAAAAAATGGGGCAAATTGAACAAAGACAATGAAGAGAAAAGGATATTTAATCTCTTACACAGCGAAAGTCCACTGACTTCAGTGAAGCTACCGTGATTTTTGTCCAGACTTCTGTTTTGAAAGAAAACAATAAGGAGAGATTCATAGGGGAAAAAAAATTTTAAAAAAAAAAGGTAAGTGGAAGAAAATACACACATTTTAGAAGAGAAAGGGAAATCCTGACAGATTATAAAAAAAGAACCCTAACAACTTGTACGAAACAGTTTCCCTTTCTCCTGCACTTCTCCAGCTGTTTCTTCAAACAACATCCAAGCAATTTGTTTTTAATTCCCCAACATTCTACAGGCATATTTGTATATCAAAATATTGCAGACAGAAAAACAATAACTTTCCACCTTAGGAACTGAAGAAAATAAGAGTCATAGTGCTATTGTGAGCACATCCTGCTCTGCCCAGGAACAGAAGGAGTGAGCTGACCCTCTGAGAATTTTGCTGGCAGTTGCACATTTTTAAGGTGTTTGCATCAATAGTATTTTGGTTGCTAGGATTCCTGGCCCCCTTCCCCTCACCTCCCCCTCTCCCTGTACTCCTTATGAAATGACACTGAAAAGAAGGGAGGAGAGATGGCTTTACAGCTTTGCTCTTATTTTCCATTCTCTTCTTCCCATGTCCAGTTCTCCTAGAATGGCAACAGCCAGGCATACTTTTTTCTTCCCATTCTGTGCCTTTCCAGTGATACACATATTTTTTTCTTTTATTAGTGTTTCTCTAATTCCTCAATTGCTTTTTACAGTCTGATCTTTATAGCATCTTCCTCTGACTTTTTCCTTTTTGACAAAGTAAACAATTGTATTTAAATTTTTCTCTGTTTTTTGAGGACAAAAATATGCAGGAACAAATAAAATTGTCTTTGAATTAAAGGATAATTACACATATAATGCTACATTTCCTGCATTGAATTTGCATACTGTATCAATAGTTTTCAGAATACTTCCAAGGAATAACAAAGAAAAGAACAGGAACAGCCGATGCCAAGAACATCCCTAAAGAAAAAAACAGCCATTCTTTTTGAATACTAAGAAAACAGTGTTTTACTGCTCAGAGCTCACTATATTCTCCCTCATTAGAGAAATATCTGCAAGCTGTAAACTATCTGCCCTGGCACAGGATTCACAAATCACAACAATTACCTGCTTCTTTTGGATATTGAATCAGCTAATTACCCACCAAAGTTTGGGTTGGACATCTGCTACCTGACTTATTTTAGTATCCACCACAGAGAGCTTCTTGGCAAAGGTTTTCATCTTCTCCCCTCACCCACCTCTCAACTGGAAAATAGGAAATTATTTGGATACTATCACTAAGCACTGAGTAAAAGTAGGATACTCTGGCCTAGTGTACCCGATCCCTGGGTGACTGATGGGATTTCTCCATGCTTCAGGCCAAAATGAATATTAATGTAGGTATGAGAAAAGTAAATGAGAGGAAGAAAGAGCAGAGAGGAGAAGGGAAATAGGTGGAGAAATAGTCAATTAAACTTCTAGTGGGCTGAAAAATAAATAACCAGTATCCCCTAATGGAATATGAATTACAGCAAGCACCAGGGATGAATCACAACATCTGGCATCCTAGGTGTTACTGTTTATCTAAACTACCAGTAACATCTGTTTGAGCAAGTTCTGCCAGTACCACTGCCTGGTGTCATCTTTTATGTTAGGGAATGAGTGTAAAAATGTTATACAAGGCTCTGTTAAACATCCACTTTTGAAACTCTGGGCCAGAACTTCCTCCTCATGGAGTGAATGCATCCACATGTAGGCAATGGGCAGTCACACTGAAATCATAGGGAGTTCCACCCACAAAGGATGGATTTGCCCCAGTAATAAAGATTTCTGCTGCTTAAACTAATTATATGTACAGAGCCAGCAACTTGTGGCAAACAGGGTAGGAGCCCAGGCATCCTGACTCTTATACATGGACCTTGATATAAATCCCAAACACTGTTCCCTTCCTGGTTTCTGTTTGAGTGTACCAAGCTTAACTCTCTGTTTGTATTAATTGACTAAATTTAAATCTAATTATAAAAGATAAATTTTAAATGGCATTAGAGAAAAAGAGGCTAATTCCTTTATATGAGGACAGTGTCCAACATAAATACTATTCTTCACATTAAGAAGGACAAAAAAGAGAATCAGAGTTCTCAGAAACACGACAACTCACTTTGCTGTGCAACCAAAGAGATGTTTATTGAAATGGCCACAACAAAGTGTCTGTGGATCCAAAAGAAAATTAATTAACAGAATAAGCAATAATTAAAATAAAGGGAAACAAAATATAAAAGCCAGATCCGCAAAGATCGGACACCCAGG
>VZTI01003270.1:0-92295 GCA_013397865.1 Struthidea cinerea
GCACCGCGCCCTCAGGGCAGCGCGGCCGCGGCCCGCACCTGAACCGCCGGGGAAATAACATAAACATATAAATATATAAATACAACATACACGCACAGATAGGGTGGCCCTGGACGCTTTGCGGTTATGCCAGAAACTACTCAGTGTTTGCAGCTTCAACTCCTAAAAGCTTGCTTCATGCCGCTCCAGTCAGGCTGGTAACAGCAGTCCCTTTCCCTTTCAAAGAGTGAGCCTTTCAATAAAATAAGGAGGCAGTTCATTGTGTTCCGGTTTTTTTGGGTTTGTTTTCGTTTTGGGTTTTTTTTTTTTTTTTTTTTTTTTTTTTTTTGTTTTTTTTTTTTTTTTTGTTTTTTTTTTTTTAANGGGTGGAAGATTCCTCCTTTGGTGGTTTTTTTTGGGGGTTTGGTTTTTTTTTTGTTTGTTTGTTTGGGTTTTTTTGGGTTTTTTTTGTGAAACTTCCCTGGTGTGTGTGTGTATATATATATTTAAGTCCTTGACAAATTTGGACTCCACTGGAGCAGCAAGAAAGCTAAAGTCAAATTAATCAGAATAGATTACCTAGATGAGACAGTCATTGCTGCTGAGGAAACCTTTAGGGAGAAAAGTTGTCCTTGAAAAATATTTGATGAAGCTGCTGCACTAAGAAAGGGGCTAAATCTATGAATAAAACAGCCACAGAGAGCTCCAGGGTCCCCACAGGCTCAGTCTGTTAAGCAGAGAGAGGCAAGGGAGGAAAGGGAGAAAGAAAGAGGCTGATAGGGAGAATTCCATTATATACAGCAACTCAAAACACCTCTAAACCCAGAGAAACCTAGAAGTCTGTCCCACCAAGTACAAGAATCAGAAACAATGCTTTGCCCCAAGGTATCCCTTGAGCTAGTCAAAGCATTTAGATCCCTTGGGTAGGTAGCAAGGAAGAGGAAGTTTCTTCCTAATCATATTCTGAAGCACTGGTTTATCTTGGAGCTCTGCCTCCATTCCATAGCCAGAAATAGCAGTAGAGGTGTTTTCCAGGTCAGAATCCAGCCTGGGGACACCCACTCCTATTCTGACTGTGACTTTTGCTCAAAGTCAGTTCCGTGTGGGAGGACTCCTGTGCCATTCTCAATTCACATCAGATTCAGCTCACCTGCGTTAAAGGCAGCACAAGGGACCACGATAAAGATAGACCAGGATATCAAGAATTCCCCATCTTTCAATCTCCTCCTGCAAAGCATATAAACAAATCTCTCTCTTTTTTTTTTTTTCCTCTCCATTTACTTTTAACATTTCTAGAAAGCACAAGTCCTGCAATGCTTCATACGACATGCACCTACAAATTTGACAGGCAGGAATGATTTGTCTGGACAACATGAAATTCAGTAAATGAAGAACAAGACACTTGGCCACACCAAAAATCCAGCTGGCCCAGTAACCTGACCAGCAGCACAATCAAGGGAAGAGAACAAGAACAGTGTAAGTTTGTAGTGACAACCCTTCAGTCTGCGCCCTCAGCCCCAGAGTTTTGTAGCTCAGGGACCTCATGAACCGAAGGAAACACACCTGTGTATGGGGATACCTATTTTGTTGTATATGGTTTCTTACTCCCATATGTTTGCACATTTACTTGAAGCACCCATAGGAATTTTCATTTTATGGAACACCCTATGGCAAAGAGTTCCATTACTTTATTCTCTATTTTTCTGTTTGACACTTACAATTTTATAGACATATATCTTCTCCCTTATCTCCTTTTCCATACTGAAGTCTTCTCCTTTTACACTGTACTCATTTTCAATCATCCAGCCAAATAACTGAAACAATACCACACAACTTAGTGAACCAAACACACACCTCTGCTAAAAAATATTTATTTAAAGGCAGGGCTGAGGGAAAAATGTTTTTCAGGTGCTTCTTAAGTGAAATATGGTTCAAGTAAAGCAGTGCTGAATAACTATAGGTTACAGGCATTTGTTTTTCTTTGAGCAAATTAGTCACAAGAACTAAACACCTTGTTACAAAGAGTTCCCTGGTCATAGTAGTAAAATATAAAATACTAGGAAAAAAAGAAGGCACTTTATGACTGGGGGAAGATTTGGTAACCTGTCATTTAAGCAGCCAGTTTCCTCTCAGACTGTTATTACAACATTTTGCACTCTAACAGTAACAATAATAGGCTTTCTCAGGGACATTTGTCAGCCCTCCTCTCATGTAAAACAAATTATGTCCTCAGGGGAATACTATTTTAATATCACCACCATGGGTGATGATATTAATAACTCGATAGTTCCCTGCAGAAATGTTGGTCCTCACCTTTTTGAGTGCGATGACAAAGGTGGCAGAGATGAATCAGCCCTGATAGGGTGGCCCGTACAGCACTGAGAGTAGAGGGCGAGTACCACCGACTCCTGCTGAAGCCAGCCAGGCACTGTCACGGATGTGCTGGAGGACAGCAGGAGGAGGGCCCTCAGAGATGATTGAGATGTTAAAAAAGAGCTGCACTACTGCTGGTTTCACTGAATGCTGTAGGGTACAAGCCTACGGCTCTGATTCAAGCCATACACTAAACTCTGCCTGCTCCCTGATAGGAATTGTATGTCCAGTGATAAGGACAATGGCATATTTGGTAGGCTAAACTTATTTCTCAACTAATTTTTTCCTATGACTCAGTGAAAATAACACACACACACAAAAAAGTACCCTCACGCTCACCTTGAAAAGCACTGGGACAAGCTGACATCACAGAAAGCCTGTCTGTCATTGTATCCTTTGCTCCCCCACTTCTGTATTGCTTCCAAAGGACAGTATGGGGATGTATGTAACTTATTTTTCAGTAGCTGAAGTGATTAATTTAGGAATGAGAACAATGCACATTTTTATCTGATTAAGTCAAACCCACTTAACAGAATTTTTTGCATTTATTGTAAATCTTCTGGTAGATAACACTTTCATCTAAGTCTGTGCTAATAAAGTACTTTCATCATTGCTCTGTAAGCAAGCAGAATGTGTGAGACTATACAAGTTTGGTTGTGGGGGGTCTTTTTGGAGGAGAAGGCATTTTGTGTAACCAAAAAACTCCATGCTAATACTGTCAGACTGAAGCAGACAGGTTCACCTGATATTTGGACCATATATATTACCAAGCATAGTTCACTGTGAAGCTTCTAACCCAAATACATATACCGACTGTGGACAGTGTGAACAGTGAAATATAAGGATATGCTTACCCTGAGCCAGTACAATAACATCTTGTACTGTCAGAGGTATCATCCTACAGAAGCATCAGAAAAACAAAGCCCTGATGACCAGAGATCTTGAAATTTTACCACAATTCTTTCTGTGGAGATAATGTCCTCTCAAAATGCATCCAAGCCAAATTTCCTCCTATGCAATTTAACTCTGTTTTCCCTTCATCTACCAGCATTGTGTAGTGAGAAACAGCACCTTCCCAATGCTTTCCTCTATGGGTTGTGAAACAGTGCTGGACTGTATGCTGCCCCTCAGGTATCCCTCGGGCTGCAGGACTTCAAGGAGGATTTGCAACTGTTATTTCAGTGAAGTTATTCCCACATACGGTTTATAAAGCACTGTGAGGTCCTAAGGGATGAAAGGTGCTATATAAATGCAAATTGTTGCTGTTGTTATGCATGAACCACAGCCAGATTTTAAACTAGACTGACTATGAAAAATGTCATTTATTCTGACCTTTCCTGATGAGAACCACTGTGAATAGAAAACCTCTAAACTCTTCGGACATAAAGACAAACTCCAGTTCAAATTCTCTGGAAGGTAATGGCAATACTCAAAGTGAGCAAATGAGTTAAGGGAATAAAAAATGAATGCTCCCTGACTTAAGCAACACTGATAAGAAACCAGCCTTCAGGCCAAGGAATTTGGGCTCTTATTTTGACCCTGTACTAGACTCTAGGACAACTGGGAGGAAATCTGTTCACTGTTCTGTGCTTCTGTTCCTAACTCTCCTCCTCCCTCACCCACCATCTGTTTTGTCTATCCATATGGTACATGTCTATCTACATTGCAAATTATCTCTAAGCTCACTGTTTGTATAGTGCTTTCCTAAAACCTCCTCCTCACAGTTTCCAAGTGAACAAAGCCAGCTAAGTAGCTGCAACCCTGTCAGGTGCCCAGGCAAACATAATAATACTAATGGGAAAAGTGGAAAGCAGGGCCACGGCCCTTCAGTGCACCAGCTTCTTCCTCACAAGTAAATACTGAGATACTTTACAGCACTATTTTGAGAAGCATGAGCTAGCTCAGAGTTAATTAGCTGGGGCAGAGCATTGAATTAATATAGCTTTAGTGCCTCAGGTGTAAGCTAGATTGTGCAGAACCAGACTGGGAATCACGGCATGACTGCACTGGGCTTTGAAGAGTTATGCTCAGTACTCTCTCAAGAAAAAAAAAATTATCCAGAACAAAGAAACTGAGGAAGTATTTCAAGATCTTCTTTCACTAATGATCTTGAAAGGGTCTTCCATCAGTCCCAAAAGTTGACAGCCTTTAACATGTCCTATCCACTAGATACTTACTTCTCTCCTACTCTATTATCCAGACACACATGGAGTAGCCTGTGGATCAGTCTGCCGTTCAAGGAAGTTGGATATGGCTGTTGAGAGACACCAGAGTAACTGCATCATACCTGTTTGTCAACTACTGCCTGACCTCTCACCATGATAGACCTTCTAACAGAAGTCACATCTTTAGCCAGGTGTGACAGCTGTAAAAACTAGGGCAAAGTGCTGACAGTCACAGCTGGTAAGAAAAGGACCATAGATGTCTTTCATGCAGTTTTACTACTGAAAGTACATTTTCCTGTATTAATGCAGAAGATACTACCATGTGTTTTAGTTGACATTTCATTTTTAAATACGGTGATGACTGAGCAGTTAATGCCAGAAGTTAAGGAAATGGACTTCTGTCCATTTTTTTTAAATATGGGAAGGTGCAAACCTTCTAAACTTTCTAAGGGCCAGCTTCAGCCCAATCTAATTTCATGGGGAGTTACACACCCCATTGTAGCAAGACTACAACAAAGCAGATGTTGGTTCACATTGGTCCAGAGTAAGAACAGAGTTCCTGTTCAACCTAACAGCCTATCTCACTGCATTGATTCAGCCTTTTCTGGACAACTCTTCCACAAGAAATTATGAAGTGTGAAATTAATCTTGGAAAGACTCTGGAAACTTCTCACTCCATACTGGGCATAAATCCCTCTCATTCACAGATCTACTCTTGATACTGGCACAAACTGTCTCTCAGTGTCCCAGACTTGCACAAAAATAGCAAGAAGACCAAACATATTGCAGAAAACAAGATACCCAGTTTAAAATTAGGCTGAGAGTTTGTTTTGGGGGGTTTTGCTGTTTGCTTGTTCCCCCCCCCCCCCAAAAAAAAAAAGTCACCTCTTTGGGCAGTCTATAAGTGCTGCTTCACATACAGTGGTGAGTACTCTCTGACTAAATGTAAGAATTATCTACAATTGTGGAACACTGTGTGGCAAAATTATTTTCATTGGAAATTGAGAGGCATCAAGAAAAACACTATGAGAATATGCCCATTATTTTAATCAGAAACCATATCTTTTTGCAAAGTAACACGGAAAAGTTACTTATTCTGGTCTCCAACCCTAGGGATAACCAATTACTCAGTCTAAAAAGGAAAGCAGTTGGGCCCCAGAACCCATCTGGAAAAACCACATCCATCTTTATATGATTATAAATTAAATGAAAACCTCATGTAATTAAAAGAAAAAAATAATTAAATCAGAAAAGTTAGTGATAAGGATAGGCAAAACAGAGAATTTTGAGGAAATTTGCATTTCAGACTGTCAGCCCATCTGTAGGCCCTTAGTTTTCAAAGTGAAGAATTAGTCTTGACTTCCTGCATGTGACATTAAAGTTGTATTAATCACAGCTTATTGCCATCCCGATTCTGAAGACACAAGCATAGTTTATATTGCCTTAAGTGGGATATGCAGAAACTATTGTCAGAAGTAAATCATTTAATACCTCCTGTTTCCCTTTCTACTTTCATAAGAGTATTATTTTTTTTAGGCTTATATTAGAAAAAAATGTGCTCATCTAGTCTAGGTCAAAACTGCTTTTTGTATTATTCCACAGAATATGTGTTCTTCATTTCTTTTACTGGTATGATACAGAAGACATTCTTGTTCATTATATAACTATATAACCAATGCTTCCATGTGCTGACTGCATACACCAAAAGCTAGAGTTTAGCAAAACTTTCCCAATGGTTATTAACTTAAAACACAATTTCGGTTTCAGAGTCTCCAGTTCTGAATTCTAAAGCCTAAGAAAAATGAGAGTATTTCTATACTTTGTTGTTGCTTCAAATTTTATTAATCTAAATATTGCTACTTTTTTTTAAAATTGATTTGGTGCTTCAGGATCAAATGCAACTCCACTGTACTGTTAGAGAGAATCCCAAAAGCCAAAAGAAGGATTTACCTCTCCAGGGCCAAGAGCCAACTGCATAGATGTGACCAGTTACTGGAACTCAGCTGGTGCATGGATACTGTGTAAGAATGACTCCCATACCTGTGCCCTCAAGCTCCTGCCATCTTTATTCACTCCTCTGTATCTCCTCATCTTTCACACATAATTGCATAATTATTTTCACATACACAGAAGAAGATCCTCCCTTTTTTATATACATGAAGCTTACCATGTGTGCCTCAAGCCAATGCCTGTCCTTTCAGCAAAGACAGACCCAGAAATAATACTGCATGATAATGGTTACTGTAGCATGTATGTGACCCAAACAGAATCAGGGGCACACTGTGCTAGATCCTCTCCAAACAGCAGAAGATGGCCTCAGGTTTGAACTATGCTGAGGGGTGACCAAACACCATGGCTTTAGACTTCTGAACAGAGAAATAAAAATGACTTGCTGAAAAATTAAGGACTAAGTCAGGTGCAGAATCAAGGACAAAACCAGGTCTACAGAACCCTAATTCTAATGCTTAAGGATGACCTATTTTCCATAGTGAAGAGGCTCATGACAAATAGAATGTTTACTTCTGTTATGTATAGGGTACAGCCTGTGCTGTTCACCCTCAAATGCTATGCTGCTTCAAAATTCAGAAGGTGGGCAGGTTGAAAACATGTCATTTCTTCCTTTATGAAGAGCATTCTGACATCCTATGAAAATATCCTTCAATCCATGCTATAAAGGTCGTGGAAACATATGCTGCAAAAACATGTAGTTATTTAACATCTGAAATGACTGAGAAATGTGTTGGCATTTTCCTTCAACTGAGTAGCTTTCTCTTTTTCACTCATGGTTAGTGAACAATTTTTGGGAGTTGATGAATCTGATTGCATGAGCACGATTTAATTTATTGAACTGTTGTAGCTAAAAAACAGCTGTTTGCAAAGCCTATTTTATGACATAATGTAAATTACTTACATTTTACTCCCCCTTCCCTAAATAACCTTTTCATTGCCATCCCCTTTACCATCCCACAATCTCTTCTAATAGAATGCCTTTACAGAGAATGAAGATTTTTCAGCCCAGAACACTGGGTCTTTTTGCTCCAGTTCTGAGCAGATTTGTCATCTCTTTAAAATTGCTAGCAACAGCATCCACTCATGTGTTAAGACAAAAATAATGGGTTTTTTCCTTTCCACATATCATACCTTACAAGTTACTCCATACATCAGGTTGTGCAAATACTGTGTAAGTGTCCTTAAAAGATTTATGTGTTTGTGGCAAGAAGTGTAAAAATTATGTATTTGTGTATTTTATTATTCTTGCTGCAAAATCCTAGCTGAAAGATGCTGGCTGCTACCATGGTCTGTAACTCTATATATGACTGATACACCCCAGCATGGTAAAGATTGATCGCAGATATTCAACTGCGTGACCTGAGGACTTGCCTTACACGTTTTATTTAGGGTATGGAACACATGGAGCCACAGCTGGGGTTTGCTGAAGCACCACAATACATTATGTTGTTTGATCTATAAAAGAATCCTTGCACAGAGGAAGTGGGGAAGAGCAAAAAGAGATAAGTAAATGCTTGCTGAAAATTATAATATTCACGAGGTAAGGAACACAAGAAAGAAAGGAGCTGCAATGATGAATCAGGCTTCAACATCTAGTATATGAAATGGGTCAGGATGTTGATGTCAGTCAACAGCTCCAGCCCGAATGAAGGAGGTAGCAATGTTTGTATTTTCAAAATCTTCTCCTTCCCCCAAGAATTTTGGTTGGGTTTTTTGAGCCAGAAGTCAAAGGTTCTTTTCTAGTGCACAGTTTGTATTTCATAGCTGAAAGAGTTCTGCCTCCTAACTTAGACTACTGTTGGCTACATCACCCCCTAATTTGTACTTGTCCATTTTATCTTTAGCATGATGAGCCAGCCTATGCCATACTAGTAATAAGCTTTGGGATGGCAGCATTGTTCATACAACATCTTATTTTACTGATTTTGACAAATCTGGCTTCCGATTCTTTTTTGAGATGAGTCCTTAGCAGGCAGAAGAAATAACCAGAGGCAGAGTTGAGATCTCTAAATATTCCCTGTCATCACTTGATATCTGCTACAGAATTAACCAAAATAGTTTAAGTACCACATAAGAGCCTTATTGTCACAGACCACCTTCCCTCCCACTAAATTTTACATCTTAATGTATGTAGCTATATCATGGCACAAAGATATCACTATCTAGAAAGCTATCTATCCCAGAAATTAATTTAATTGCATTTATGTTCATAAACACCAGAGAGAAGCAGGTGGCTTTGTTTTAAATCATCGTTTTAATTTGCACTCAGCTAACAAACAAAATATATCTTTCAAAAATTCAAGATCTAGTCTTCATTTTATGTAGTATTAAAATTATTCATAAATTAAAATGATGAAGAGTGTTTTCATGTAAAGAGGACCGCAAATGTATGTGGTCTAATATACAGTAACCATTTCTACTGCTTATTTAGAACTCAACAAGTCTGTCCACGAATGCATCAAAACCAGAGTTTATGAAGGAAGTTGTGTGTCTGGGCTAGATCTCTCAGAACAAATTAGGGCAGAACTGCAGGATGCACTGAAGAATGAATCTGCACTGCAGAGCCATGGAGAGCTCTTTTCCAGAATATCTAAACAGAAACTTCCTTGTAGACATGCACCTGTGCCATAGTCCCGCTTCCCCAAAGCCAACAGTAAAACCCCCTAAGAGTTGTTTAGCCAATAAATATTTTCCAGATAATAAAAATCTTACTTGTGAATCACTTCAGATCTTTTCTTTTACTTGTATTTTATAATTATGACTTTAACTTATTTTTATATTATCTACTTGTTATATACCCTTAAGTCTAGGACACAATTTTTCTCCTACAGAGCTAAAAGTGCACATGACAAGATGTGATCTGATATTGTAAACTATGACTACAGCACCATGAAAGATCAAGTGCTGTCCCTTGCTGAGCATCCTTATCTCCTTCAGATATGGGTGAAACTGGTCCAAGGGTTTATACAGAGAATCACTGTGTAAGGCACAGAAACTCTGTTACGCATCTTATCCAAGTGTTGGAGGCTTTCCTGCCAATGGGAACAGCAGGGATGAGAAAAGTGGGAAATTAAGGCAGCTGCACAATTCTGTTACTTTCCTATGACTCCTCACACGGGAATGAGCTGGAGACTATCTATAGGACAGCATAAGGAATGCAGGAATTCTTACCTTCAGAGCAGGAAAGTGGGATTTCAGGTGTACACAGAGCAAGAAATGTGAATGAAAGTCCCCTTATTTGCCTCCGGACGAAGACTTCTCCTGATCATCACTGATAGAGCTTGTCAGTATAAATTTCTAAATTCCTTTGTAATAGAAGTTAATATTCTCAGGTCACCTTTAGCGGGGAAAAGGAGAACCAAACAAAACCCAGGCTGCCTAACTTGGTTTTAAGCCACAGTTTCTTTTGCTACATTTAAAAAGGTCCAAATTTTGTCCACTTCTGACAAGTGTCTTACCTGACATTTTATATCACTCATGTCAGTCACACGGTATTTTCTAATGCAAAGTGACACGGGCAGCACTAAGTCAGAGTCATCTGTCACACGGTTGTGTCTGCAAGAAGAATTTCTATGAGCTAGAATTTGCTTAAATTCAGAGGTGGAGTAAGGGTGCCTTACAGTGAAGTTTTCCTTTTCTTTCCCGAAAGCAGATGATATAGTGGAGTACCTCTTTCTGATCCCCTGCAGTTTTATTCCCCGGCATAGGAAATGAATTATTCCCATAAATGGCAAAGGGGATACTGACTCTTCCCTCCATTTAATAGTTTTGGTTTTAGTGAGCATTGTAATCATTAATAATCTACTCTATTAAGATTAAACTAAACTATGCCAGATGTTAAAACAAAATGTTAAAAAGCCAACAGCTGAAATGGGACTGGAGCAGTATAAATTACCCTTCTAGTACACAGAGAGGATGTAAGTACTCTCTCCCAAAGGAAGGAAAGTGACAGAGCAAAAAAGCAACATGCAATGTTGCAATGGGAAATTACATAAAGGTTATTTACTGTGAGAACAGTTAAACATTGGAAGAGGTTTCCAGAGAAGTGGCGGGATGTCCTTTGCTGGAGATATTAAAGACTGGTTTGACAGGGCCCTGTTTAACGCAGTCCAGTGCCCTGCTTTCAGCTGGAGCTTGTACCAGATGACCTCCAGAGGGCCTTTCCAACCTAAAGGTTTTCCATCACTCCAAGATTCTAAATAATTACTTGTGGGAAAAAAATTTGTTTAAAAGAAAAAAAAAAAAAAAATCACTGTATGCCACTATCTTCATGTGTTTCTTTTTCAAATATAACACAGCAATGTATACTAGCATGTCTCAGACACCTTTGAAAATAAAGATGAATCTTGAAGTCATACTTTGTTGTAAGCTGAGGCAAAAACTATCATTCACTAATGGTCTGTATAGCACCTTGCACATTGCTGTTGAAATGTGTGTAGCTACGGGCACTGTAACTAAACATTTTGTAAATCCTCCAAAGCACTTAATGCACTTGACGAGAGCACAACTGTTTTTGCAAAAATACCTTGCACATTAGCCCTTAACCTTGTCTACAAACAAAACCTAGTAATGAACGAAAACCCAAAGGACTACTTAAAAACATAGCAGAGAAAAGAGAAAAAGATCAAAGCTTGTGTTTCATTAATCCAGCCTTTCCTGATGCTTTCTGATCTGCTTACTGACACTTAGCTATAAGCCAAAACACTTGGTGTTTAGTTGTAGATCCACATAATGAGAAGCTTAAAAATATTTCTTTGTAATAAAAATTAATTAATTAATTAATAGAAACCAGGGACATCAGATGAGATTGTGGCAATAAAACTGCTTAAGATTTTCTGGAAAGGCAACTTTATACATAGAATGGGACCAGTTTACTGACAGGGCTGTCAGCAAACTTGGACCATTTTGTATACCAGAGCAACTGGGTTTTTTTAGTAAATAATTTATTTCCCCAAAGTGCTTATTCAGTTGGTCTGACATTATTGATGGAAATGCTTAGAAACTGGCAAATGCTTCCAGTTAATTAAAAAAACATATTTAAATAGAAAATACATCTATCCATTTCTATCCCCTTCCTCTTGCCCTTGTACTTTCCGGAAGATCCTGTAATTCAGTTGTCTGAATAACTATTTCTTGAGAGATGAAATGAAATTCTCTTTTTCCAGCTGCCCAAGTCATACTGGGTATCTTCATCAAGACACTCATATTTACCACTGGAGTGGCCTAATTACCAGACCATAAGAACAGTCTGTCCCAGGATATCCATTCTTGCCTGTTGTGTTACACTTAGTGTTACTTAATATCATATGCAAATGGGACAGCAATACTCCTGTCTCCACTGAAAGAATATACTACCCATCATCCCCACCCTCCCTGATACTGCAAACACTCAATTATTTATGTCCCAAAGAAGGTTAAGAATCAATCCCAAGTGACATACATAACGAGTTCTTTCTCTCTTTTGTGAATCTTTCATTTATGTCTGCACGTATTTCAAAAGTAAGACCATCTAAATGCAAAGCTGAGCAGAAGATTCAGAAAAGCAGTCATAAGATAATTATATTCCTAATCAGATCAGTTCAAGATCTGCATATTTTTGTGTGGACCAAATTTACATCAAATGATCTGCTGTGGTTTTAACTTTGTTTCTGGTGGAAACCTGGCATTTGCTAGCTCCTAAGCTGTAAGAAAGGCCACAAGCAGACTATAGATAAATACCTAATTGTGTTCCCTCTGGGTCAAAGTCCCATCTGGCTGTTTAGAAGTTCAAGTACCTTTCTTAAGGAAACACCAGATCAGACAACCATATGTATTTGGTTTCAGGTTTTAGGAAAACTCTTCTGTTTTGCTAAAACAAAAGTCAAAATTTGGAAAAGTCAAGGACATTCCTTGCCAGAGTGGCATGTGTGTCTGCACCAGACCCACAAGACAGAATAATCTCAGGTATAAAGGAGGAATTTTCTTGGAGGAATCAGTAGTTTCTAAAAGGAAAAATCAGTTTACTTCGACAACCTCAGTTCAAACAATTTCCTATAAGATGTGTCATTTTAAAGATATTGAAGAAGTTACAATCATAAGATGCAAGCCTGCTAATGAAATCAGCAGGTTTTCCATAGGTTCTCCAGGACATTTTTTCATCATTCTTCTCAAACACTTATTTTTCTGTCAGGAAAAAAAAAAAGAATATACCACTTTTGCTTGTTACAGTTTTTCATGTAGGAAGAAGGTATCTTTCATTCCTTTAATATTCTTTTAGGTTTCTCTCACTCACTCTTACCCACCTCTATTCAACAGAGCCTCATTAGTGAATTATTTTCTCTTTTTTTTTTGTTTTTACCATATATTTTTGTGGTTATGTTAATGTCCTAAAGACAGTTCTCTAAAAAAAATAACAAGATTTCTATAAGCAAATATTACTACACTACTTAAAGTTAGGGGGGAATTGGTGGGGATATTTTTGGGGGTGAGGTGGTTCAGCCATAACTCTCAAGAAATAAATAAGAATCCCATTCAGGATGTTGGATTAGTCCTTGGCTATTTCCCTGACCATAAGTCTTTCTTTGAACAATTGCTACTACAAAATTAACAGGCTGAATAACCATGCTGTTGAATTAATTAACATGTTAAATTTATTAAACATATTGTTACAAATGTGTATAAATAGGGCAATTCAAGTGTTCAAGGAGGATTTAAAGGAAAGGAAATTTCAATTAGTTCCTGAAGTTACAGAAGAAAAAACTGAGATATTTCCATATCAGGGTCACATTATCTTTTCTATAAGGTGAACAGACACATAACATTCACAATTTAAAGAACAGCTGAGATTTAAGGACACCACAGTCAATGTCTTCAATAGTCTTGCAATGACGATATTATGATGAAGGGATCAACTGCACCCTCAGCAAATTTCCAGATGACGCCAAGTTGAGTGGTGCAGTTGGAACACCTGAAGGATGGGAAGCCATCCAGAGGGACCTGGACAAGATCACAAAGTGGACCCATGGGAATCTCATGCAGTTTAACAAGACCAAGAGCAAGTGTTGCACTTGGTTCAGAACAACTGGCATCAACAGGGTATCAACACAGGCTGGGAGATGAACAGATCAAAAGGAGCCCTGGAGAAAAGGACTTGGGGGTGCTGGTGGGTGAGAGGCTGGACATGACCCAGCACTCCCAGCCCAGAAAGCCAAACTTGTCCTGGGCTGCATCCAAAGCAGCATGGCCAGCAGAGCTAGGGAAGGGATTCTGCCCCTCTGCTCTGCTCTGCTCTGCTCTGGTGAGACCCCAGCTGCAGTGCTGTGTGCCATTCGGGGCTCCCAGCACAGAAAGGACAGGGACCATTGGAGTGAGTCCAGAGGAGGGCCACCAAAAAATGATCAGAGGGCTGGAGCACCTCTCCTATGAGGGAACTCTGAGAGAATTGGGGTTGTTCAGCCTGGAAAAGAGAAGACTTCAGGGTGGCCTAATTGCAGCCTTCCAGTACCTGAAGGGAGCCCACAAGAAAGATGGAGAGGAACTTTTTACAAGGACATGCAGTGATAGGACAAGGGGGAATGGTTTCAAACTGAAAGAGAGTAGGTTTAGATTTGATATTAGGAAGAAATTCTTTACCGTGAGGGAGGTGAAGCACTGGAACAGGTTACCCAGATAAGCTGTGGATGCCTTATGCCTGGAAGTGTTTAAGGACAGGCTGGATGGAGCTTTGAGCAACTTGTTCTAGTGGAAAGTGTCCCTGCCCATGGCAGGAGGGTTGGAAATAAATGATCTCTAAGGTACCTCAAACCCATGGAAACTCAGGATAGTTGTAAACCAGACTCCTGTGGCAGTATCACAAATTTCTCTCCACAGAAATACCAAGTGCCATGGCTTGCTTTAAATCTGCCCAATACAAACACACGATGGATCCTTCCACAGAGATTGCTGTATGTGGTCGGTTAGTGTAATGACCTTTAAATTTTACTCAGATGAAGGTAAACCAGAATAGTGCCTGGGCTCTCCAAACCTTTAAGTTTCCCACTGGAATTATGGTTATATGCCACTCAACAAAAGCATTTGCATTAATCAGTCCTAGGCACCACTTTTAATCAATAGATATCAAAGGCTTTCTATGAGTCACTGGAGACAAACAAGCTCCTACAAGGGGAGAAACCCACAACATCCAAAATGAACTCACAGTTTGAATTGCACTTTTGTACAATGCTGTGATCATCCTTTTTTCCAGATGCAGAGAGCACAAAGGAAGAGCACTGAGGTATCTGTGCTGGATGTCATTCTCCAGCAGTGGCACTGGCTTCCCATCCCAGTCCCGAGTCATGACTTACCAGTCCAGCAGAAACAGACTTGCTTCAATTTATCATAGGGTCATTTAGGCCCCTGCTGCACGCCCTTAGCTTCTTAGTGCTGTCAGAAAGATGTACAGAAGTTTTTAGAGCCCTGAAAGATATAAGAATGTCATTAAAATGAACATAACATTACTAGAATAGCAGAAAGGGAAAATGAGCTCTTACTGTTTAATCAGCCCGCTTAACAGTTTGGATTTGTTTTATTATTCTAATTTTACCACTCTAATTTTACGAACATTTACCCTAACTCTCAGCTTGTTCAGATTCCTCCTCAAGTCCCAATTCATGACTGTTTGCTTAATACTTGAGGGATTAAGCCAGTGAAATTCAAACAATTTACCACAGGTCTTTAAAAGGTTTCTTTTCGGTTTTACTAGTGGCTTACTCACTTGGTAGATCAGGCTGCTTCTAAAGCTTGCCTCTGATCCTGACACATTACCACAGAGGGCGAGGGAATTTATCCAAAAGAGGTCTTACAGAATACAAGTCTCAGGCTGCAGTGTTTGCAGGCACAAGCTTGAAGGTGTGCTACAATTTCAGTTGTGATTTCCAGGCTGTGAAAGATCCTCTGTCGCAGAGGACAAGAGTGGAACATTTGGCTTGAAAACATGTGAGAATGAAATTGTAAATTGAGGCTATGCAAACTGAAGAGAAATACGTTTGGGCATTTTTCTTTAAAGTTCCCCTCATCTATTGGAGAGTTTGAGCTGGAACAAAAGGGTGAGGGAGCAGAGTGTAGAAGGCTGTGACACACAGAACATGCCACTTGGGCCAAACTACGAATGTATCGAAACCCATGAAATGGAAGCATAAAATAATACTGATATGATATTGTGTCTTTGTGTATACTATGCTTTGATAGAGCTAGCAACGTGAGAGACAAATCAGCTGAGAACGAGAAATTCTGCATGATCACATATGACTCACTTACCAGAGCTTGGCTATCTGAAGGTAAATGGAAGTCAATCAGGTTAACTCCTACCCTGCATTCTCCTAAACTGCCAGTTATATAAACAGACAGAATGCAAATGTGTTAAGCTGATGTGTACTGAAATGAAAAAAAGCCAATAATGACACCGGAATATTTTGAACAAAGCCTCAGACTTGCATTCATTTGATTTTTTCATTTTCCTGCATTTAAAATTTATGTTTTGCTTCATGTTATGGGAAATGTAATAAAAGCAGTTAACAACATGATGTTAAGCTTCATTTGTGAACTGTTTGAGAAAAATCAGAATCTGCCCAGCCCATTAGTGAAGTGAAAATTGTACAGGCAGAATTCCAGCACTTTTGAATAATTGAATCTAGATTTGTTCATTAGAGTAACCTTCAGGGAGCTATAATGCAGATCCATGACATCAGTAGCTTTAATAGGAACAAAAATGTGAATTTGTCCAGAAGAGTACCATAAGGCTGATTAGGAGGCTGAAGCAACTCTCCTATGAAGACAGATGAAGAGAATTGGGATTGTTCAGCCTGGAGAAGAGAAGGCTCCAGGGAGACCTTGGAGCACCTTCCAGTACCTAAAGGGGGCTCACAAGAGAACTGGAGAGGGACCTTTTACAAGGACATGCAGTGACAGGACAAGGGATGATGGCTTCAAACTGAAAGAGAGTAGGTTTAGATTAGATACTAGGAAGAAATTCTTTACTGTGAGGGTGGTGAGGCACTGGAACAGGCTGCCCAGAGAAGCTGTGGATGCCTTATGCCTGGAAGTGTTTAGGGACAGGCTGGAGGGGGTTTTGAGAAACTTGTTCTAGTGGAAGGTGTCCCCGCCCATGGCAGGAGGGTTGGAACTGAATGATCTGTAAGGTACCTCCAACACAAACCACTCTATGATTCTGTGGTGACAGATATTCTCAAAATTTTTCAACATTAAATTTCCTTTTGCCTACATACAAGTATACACTATTTATATCCCCTTGCACAGAAAGTTATTAACTTTATCTCATGCTACATGTCAGTGGGAGAAAGCGACGAATATAAATATATATAAATGTTTTTTCAGGCATGAGGGCAGCAGCCGGGGTGTAATACTCCTCCGCCATCTCCCATTACAGGGTACTCAAGAGGCAATGACCCTGACAGTGTCTCAGTCTCAGTCAGCTGTACTTACCAAGTATCAGTCACACTTTTCCCCTGATTTCTCCTCTGCCTGAGCCTAGCTTCACTTTTTGCCCAATCCTATGGCCTATCAGAAATCTCTACTTTCTAGGCCGGTATATCTCTAACAGACTTCTAATATCTTGTTCTCAACT
The DNA here is from genome assembly GCA_013397865.1 of Struthidea cinerea. Classification (NCBI taxonomy): domain Eukaryota; kingdom Metazoa; phylum Chordata; class Aves; order Passeriformes; family Corcoracidae; genus Struthidea; species Struthidea cinerea. Next base: position 17,128 of record VZTI01003270.1, read on the forward strand.
TCTAAGTCTCACCTCACTTCAGTTGATTATAAAAATTTGGCACTAAATTGGATGAAAAAAAGTTTCCAAGTACAAGTATATGGATCTCTTACTGTATTACACCTTAGCCTAATGACTGTATCTCTTAATCCTCCTCTATCTTGACTCCTTCCTTACCTTCCTTCCAGGCCAAAATCAGACCTCTTTGAAAGGGATAGTAACATTTCCTTTGATGTGGGAGCAGGGTGGCAGGGGAAGAGCAAAACTGGTATCACATCTCCCAGGGTGGAAAGAAACATGTGAGAAACAGCTGTGGGAATGCTTTCTGTGGATAGCTGAAGCAGACCTGTGAAAATGACAAAATACTATCCTACTTTTGTAAGTAAGTGACACTACATTTACAGATAAATTTGGTATTTCACTAAATTTGGTGGTCCATGCAATATTTCCCAACTACAAAACTGCCTGAGTTTCTACACTTTGAAACTATTGCATAATAGAAATGACAAGGCAATCAAAATGCAAACAGTTTTTACTGGTTACGGCTTTCCATTATTTATAGCTTCATGTCCCTTTTGGGAAATGCCATCCCAAAATTAAACTTAATTTTAGTCTCCAAAATTAGGCGAGTCCTATGACTCAGTGGAGGAGAGAATGTTACACATGCATGCTTCTAAATGGAGCGGGCAGTTTAGTCTATTAGAATTCATTAGGGACTGAGTCATAATTGTGAAACTGAATTTACTTAGGACAATAACCTTCAAGAGAAAATAAGTATGACAGTGAGCCAGTTCTCATTTCAACAAGAAGTCAGGCAGCCTCCAAGCTTTCTTAAGTGTGGTAATCCCTTCAAGTTCCTGCCTGGCAGGATTTAGGCTGCCTCCTCTATTTTCATACATAAGAACTTTACCACATATGACACCTGCAAAAAATGTCACATGAAACTGGCATTTGGCTGCCTGGAGTGTTTAGTCTGTGTAACATCTTTATCAAGATACTAAGAATTCATTCCCAGTCTAGTTAAGGAGTAAAATTAGAAAGGGACTACATACAAAAATAACATGAATAAGTGGAAACAGCTGAAATAATTCCCTCTGCACACAGCAAATAAAGTCTAATAATAAATTATTAAAACAAAATATTAAATGTCAACTGAAGATCCAAGGTTAAAGTTAAATATTGGGAGTAGTATTCCAAGAATGAGAAGTCTCAAGTACATCACACTTGATCACAGATTATTGACTGTTGCTGACTTAAAAATTAGTGCTTAAAGAATCAAATCATTGTCTGTCAACAGCTTCTCAGTTTGGCAGGAGAGAGCTGCACCCCACTATGCGAGGGTATATTTCAGTACTTAATTCTCCCAGGTTGAGCACAATAGATTCTTCAGAGTCAGATTCTTTCTCCATTCTGACTTTGGAAAATACTCGGGGAAAGGATAACTTTACCAGTAGAGAATTTCCATCTATTTGGCCTGTTATGGGTTCATAGAAGCAACACGGCTGAAGACGGGTTAGCTCAGTTACAAACTTTGACAGTGATTGCAGAACAGCAAGCACTCGCTTTTCATTCATTCCTGGTTGAGTGGCTGCACAGTGTGTGATATTCATGTACACTCAGGTGGTTCCGAATTTAATTTTGTCTCTAAAGTACATCATTAACAATTAATACTGATGCTTCACAATTCATTTAAGCATACAGCAGTCTTCTGTTTTTCACAGTGGCAGTTGCGTTCCAACTCAATTGGGACCCTCCCTAAATCTATCCTCTAATAGCTTGCTTAATTTTATTTTTGTATTCCACAGTCCTTGATAACAGCAAGCTAATTTCTGTAACTCTGTTTGATGAAAATGTGCTGATGGAACTCATATTTCACTTCATTGACTGTAATGAGCTATTTCATCAAACTGTCCATGTGACACTATTATAGAGAAAATGATAAATTTACTAATTTATTCACTAGAAATTTCATTGGAAATTTAAAAAGGAAAAGAAAAGAGCCATGAAGTGAGTTACATTAGACTTCTACCAAATGATATGTCAGGGTCTACATGAAACAAAAGCACTGACTACTGCTACACTTAATGAGGTGTAAACATTAAGTATGTGTTGATTAATCAGCAGTTGCTTGAAACTGAGAACAAAAACCTGCACCACGATACAGGTTTTCCCTTGTAAATATTTACAAGCTTTACCTGTTCATCACGAGGTGCTGCTACCATTAGAAATCAGAGTTTCATTCACACACCTCCTCTCTGCCTGCGAGACCTCTTACCCATGTTAGGCACATGGATTTGGATAAATTCAGCAGCTGACAACCAAGCTGTCATAGCAAAGAAGTAATTCCTCCAAAGATCATTTTTACAAAGATTATTTGCATTTACCTCTTTTAAAAAGGAGGTACTTGCAACCATAACGTTGTGGGGGATGAAACACTATTTTGGAAGAACATTAGGAAGTATGTAATTAGACGATTCATCTCATGCTAATATTAGGCCTGGAAATAGAGACAGTATCACACGGCCTGCCTGGCTTATTTTAATTAGATGTCCTCCACCTGCTATTACCGTTATGATCCACATCTTTGATCGCTCTGCCACAGACCATCCGGAAACCTAGGCACTAGCCTGGAGAGCATGCCTCTGGAAAATCACAAAACCAACTAGGACAATTACTCATAATTCTTCCTTGCATCCCACTTTGTACCTATTCAGGAGCTTTCTTTATCTGTACTCAAAACTGCAGCACACTCCTCCTGCAGTAGTAACTTCCTGCACTTGTTTTTTGTGAAAAGGGATTTTGTAGGAGGTTAAAAATAATTTTAAAACCCACACAATTTTAATTACCTTCAAGAAATTATACAAACAATAACAAGGTTCAAAATAAAATAATATTTCATATAATGGTTAATTAATTATTGGACTTTTCTGGTCCATATAGTTTAGGGGAAAATATTTTACACAGGGAATTGTCCAGGGGCTTTTTTGTTCGGTTGGTTTCGGTTTTTAAATCTACTTGACTGTCACTTTCAAAAACTGCTTTCTTTGCTAGTATAAGCTAGTCTTCGCTTGAGGGAGATGGTGTCTGGAAGACTAGAATCCAAAACAGATGACTGCATAAAGAGCCCAAGCAACTATTTGCAAGACATATCTTGTGTTCCCTTAAAGATATGCCATTCAACATAAATAGAAAACTACCACAGGGAGACAGCAAGAGAGCTTGTCTTTTCCCTCAGAACTGGAACATTTTAAGACGGCCCACTCCCTACTCAAAGCTGAAGATAGCCACCTGAAGGGAGTGACTCAGGAGCAATCACCTTGCTGCTGCACAAGGGATTTCTTCTTAGGGTGCATTACAAGGAAAAACTGCTCAATTCACATGCTTTAAATCAAACCACAAAGAAACCAATGATTTAATAATGATGTGATTAACTGGCAGTTGGTAAACTATACATTCAGGATCAATATCACAACACATAAACCACACTATTAGAATGAAATGTTAATTAATACCTATAAATTTCTAAGCACACTGTAACTAATCCCAAGAGTTACAGCAGCCCCCACATTCACAGTTACACACACACCACTCTCTCACAGGGCTCGAGGGCAAAGAGCCCTCACCACTCTCTTCTGGGAGTGCAGTTTCCCCTACTTGCACCCCCATTTTGCTGGAAATGTGGGTGCTCTTACTTTGTTTGTACCCCTGCTGCCCTCTACGATCCCTATGTGGCTGAGAAATCACACCACAAGTTCACACACACACAGATCCTTATTTCTTTGTTCCCTGTCCTGTGACCGCAGTGGCTGGATCACTCCGATGTGAAGGATGCTCTGTTTGGTCTTGACAGAAGTTGTCATGCCAGAGGATGACTTTTGGAATTATCAAAATAGGGTTTGACTGCTGCTCTCTTCTCACTTCCCTCTCCCCTCCTGTCACAAATTCACATGGTGCTTTCATACTTCTTTTCAAGTTGACTCATTCATTTAACTTCTTGGTTAAATTGAGGGCCACGTGGGTACCCCAATGAGATTATACCAACTGGTCCAAATAGAGAAAAAAGGCAGCGAAGAAGCTCTTCTGGAGAAGAATTCATCAGTTTTAACATATTTCTACCCTCCTCCATTTGAATAGCATCTGGTCAGAAAGCGCTCACACTCCATCACAGCAATGTATGAGGCAAACTCACCACTGGGGTTAGCGGACCAAGAACATGGTGCATTACGCTGCTACCAAACTCCTGCTGGATTGCACTCTCCCTGCTTGGATCAGCACTGGGAAAGAGCAATTTAACCTCCTGCTTTAATTAGTCCTCAAATTGTCACAACGTTTAGACATACAAGTGATCAGCACCTTTTTCTGCTAAGGTATCCAGTCCTTAGGAACATAACCTCCACAGATCCTCCAGAAGTACAAACTTGGCTTTAAAACTAGGTAAACATTGAGGAATGGAAGCTGCTCTCCTTTTATGACAGCAAGTTCACCACTCTATAATTAAAATATATAATTATGTAAGTCCTGAGTGCATCAAGTACCAAGAGAGCCTTCCTAAGAGATTTGTGTGTAATAGGCCAATTAGTCCCTAGACCCCCATCCTGGATTTTGAAAGCAGTGAGAAGACCCAAGAAAGAGTGATTTTTTTGCTGCTAGTAAAACTTACCACATACCTATCTTCATGCATGGTCATCAGTAACCACTATGCTGAAGATACTTGTTCAGTATCTGTTTGAGGAGAAAAGTTTTCTTTCTGCAGGATTTTCATAAAGCATAATTAGATGAATTAAAACTGTCCCTGCTAAATCTGCAGTCTCCAGAATGCCACTGTATGGTTAATTTACTCATCTTTGTTCCAGCCCTATTGTGCTGGCTTTTGTATTACACGGATTGATGTAGCAACCATCTGTAAACATGAATATAGTCCTGGCATAATAGGAAAAACACTCAAACAAACAAACAATAGTTTCCTCTGCAAAGGAATACCTCTAGCTCAGGCCAGACAGTTACCGCCATGCTCTGCATAAAACCTAAGAGAAGCAAGTGGCCTCTGAAAGTCGCTTTTGTTCTCTATGCTATATCAGGGAAGCAGAAGACACAAAATAATGGAGACATTAAAGACATTTTGGTCCTCTTCGCCAAAGATCTGAGTCTGGAGGCTGTTACTATAAAATGCTACTTTAAGGGGTTTTCCTAGTGGAGTCACAGTCTGTTAACAGTAAACAGAATGGGAACTCAGCAGAAATATCATAAGCCTCCCAGTTCAATACAATCAATATTAAATATTTAATCAAGCCTATTAAAATGGATAGCAATGCAAGTCTTCAAGGAAAACAAGAACAAAAGTAATTTAACAGAAAAGACTTGCAAAATATTTTTCAGAACCCGACATGGTAAGCAGAGTAACCAAGCATCAAAGACTACAGATTAGCCAAGTCTTTCCCCTTTCCCAGTCTCCTTGCATATGTTCCAACTCACATTCAACTTTACAGCAAGACACATAGCACCCATCTATATGAATATGAAACTACCCATTTGCAACACTCTCAGACTATGCTCTGCCCACAATCCCTCAAGTATCAACCATGTTCATCATCCCAATGCCTCTAAATTATGTCCTCTTTCTTAACAGCAGTGAGGAGAGTGATGCCAGAATCGCTTTGCAGAGCAATAGACTACTAATATGAGCAAAAATTAATCCAAAAACACCCCTCACATTAAAAAGTAGACTATGTCAGTTGTCAATCAAACATCTAAAACATACATTCTTTCAATGGTGGTAAATGTAAGATACTTGAAATTGAAGGGCTATTCAAGTAGCTCTATATAAGTAGAGGCATACAGAAGAGAAAAATTATTAAAAAACCTCAGAATGAAAACTACACACAAATTTTGATTTTTCAAGCTGCTGGCAGTGGAACTGAGACAGCCATTCCTTGACTGAAGTGCCCCTATACCATGAATACCATCCTGAAGAAACACAAAGCAAACTTAGCAAAGGAGTGACCAGTCAGAACAGAATGATGTTTGACAATCACCAGGGTGCAGTTCAACCACTGGGAAATTGCCAGCATTCAATTCTAATATTGAAATATCTTGTATCACAAAAATTAGAACACAATTCACATAGCACAGAAATTATTTCAAGTTATGAGCCATCATAAAACACATGCTTTCTATGAGGTGGTGAATTCTACCAACACTAAGGTCTGCCTATTTTTTGGAGCATGCAATTCAGCTGGAATTTCAAATTTGAAGTCCAGTTACTAACATGATGCCAAATCACTCTTGGTCAGCAGCCCTGGGACTAAAACATGCCTATGCACTGATTCAACTGCACTCTTGCTTTGAGTTGGCACAAACCATTCGTTGCATAGTTCAGGAAAAACCTAACCAAACAGGCTTTTTCATCAGCTCAGAAGGAACTCTAGTTGACATGGCCGTCCATGCGGTAGTATAACTTGTTTTGGTCCTGTTTGCACAGACAAGATCAAAACACTTGTCATGGTACTTGGAAGCCAACTACAACTTGCATGTTTTATATCCATAAGGAAAATATGAACAAATTAAAGTTTTAAGAATGCTTCTAAATAATGCCAGGTTTTCTTTCAGAAGACAGAGAGAAATACTTAAGCACTGATTTGGACATTTTATCTGAGCGCCATTAAACACTTGAACAACTTCGAGGGCTCAGAAAGAATAAAAATTAACAGCATTTAATAAAAGCACAATTTCTTTGGCAATTTCTATCTTGCTAACCTTAAAACACCAGTTCCTAACTGGATTCAGGGTACACTTCATTGGTGCAGAAGGCAAATTCTTGCACTCTATCACTATTTGGTGATGGACACTTAACAACCTGGCTGATCTGAAGTGTATTAATGAGGCACTAAAATGTTTTAAGGCATAAAGTAGGCATTAAAATTTCTTTGATACATTGTATGCATTTAAAGGCAATACATTTAAAAGTTGCAGGTCTTCTTGATGGGCATATAAAAAGGTTTGTTATCTAGAGATTTTTCTCATTATTCGCTTTCAGAGTTCATTTACCCTTGATTCACTTATTAATTCCAGCAGGCTTCACTGTTCTCAGACAAGGAAAAAACACCATTTCATATACTTTGGCACAGTTATGGTGGATTAGGAAAGAAAAAGACAGGATACAGAAGAACAATCCATAACCCAAAAATGACAATAAACTTCACCTATATTGCTCATTTCTCCTCTAATTTATCTATTCTGTAACAATGATATAGCTAAGGGCTGAATCCAGAAGGCTTCAGAAGAGAGAGACATTGCTCCATTCAGGGGCAAGGTGAACTGGCCCTAACTATTTCAGGGATAATTATGTTTCACTAGATAGTGAAGAGTTTTCAATGAACCTGTTCATTAATTGAAATTCGGGGAGAATTTTTGCAGTGCAAACCAGCAAGAGTTTTGCTTTATTTCCTGTACAAACAAGCAGAAGGTATGAAACTGAATTAACTGCACTTCAGGAAGAAAGGAAAGAACTAAGCAAGGCTCTGAACTGTTATCAGCTAGAGAAAAGCTGTAAGGAGTAGCAAGCTACAAAATTGTCTGAATGACAACTGGTTGCCTTACCTACTCCTAGAGAAATACTACAAAAATTTAGGGAGGTTTTCCGGACTGTATCCTTAAAGTCTAGATGCTTAGACTCACAAACAGCATAATAAACTTTTTTTTTTAGACCTAAGGAGATCCACTTCAAGGCACCTGCAGTTTTTATGCCCTGCTGTTATAAGCACTCTGTTCTAAAACCTGCTTGTAACAATAGCTAGAAGCCTTTGTAAAGTCTAAGCCTATTTTTCCTTATGGTCAGATTTTACTTATTTCCCTTTATATCACTTACCATTCTTTTCCTTTTTTTTTTTTTCTCCCTCTCCTCTGTGGTGTATATGGACTCAGAAGCTTTGTCTCCACTCCGTGTTTGTTTAACTAAACAAGAACACCAGGTTCTCCAAAATCATTACCTTGGCAAGAACTGCCCACAAACAGTGTAAGTGCATCAAGGTGGTTTTACAGCTGAGGCAATTAGCCCTGCTGAGAAACATGACTTCTTAGCCCAGGGATTCAGTTAACACACCCATGCTGCCCCAGACAGGCTAAGATAATTAGACACTGCCTTTGGGGTCAGGACCACTCTGCGATGGACCATTTTGTTCTGGATGTTTCTGGGATCTGACAACAAGTCCCTACTTTTTTTTTGAATGATGTAATTTCCACAGAGCTTGCCAAAAGTCTCATTTGGCTCACCAATCCAACAGGAAAAGCAACACATTTCTGTGAAACTGTATAAAGGACAGACCGGGAGCAGATATTAGACACAGATAAGCCAAGATACTTTTTACCATTTGAGGTACTGGAGATTGAACTGTGCACTGTTACAAGGTTGAATTGCACCACTGAGTTCTGTCCAGAAATGAAATTTCCACAGTTTTACTTGCTTTATTTTTACTAGTTTTAATTTTCTGTTTGTAGTTTACTAGATGTTGGGACAAAAGGCAAAAGAGAACATGAGAAGTGGTTCATTTTTCATAATTTTTATTTTTTAAGGGATTGACAGAGGCTTTTTTTCCCCGACTATAACTGCTGCTTTGAGAAGACAGTCAAATAATGATCCCCATATCCATGGCATAAATCTTTTTTTGTTAGGCTATGTTTTACCATTAGCATTTGGCCTTCCCATGCAATTACAGTTCATCAAGCACAAAAAGTATTTGTCAGTCTATTAATTTTCTGCTGGAATCCTCCATTATTGCTCACTTGAGTGTGCAGATCAAGCTTCTTCAGGATCCAGCTGGTAGTGACCGCTGTCATTAAAGAGGAATTCCAACCACTGCTCAGCCCTCCCCTGCATCAGTGACTCCTAACTTTCTCATGCAAATTGCGTCAAGCCAAAAATGTCTGCGCCTGTTCTCAGTCCAGTGATGAATTATTTTGGAAAGCATGAGTAAAATCAGTTCAGTCACTTGAGTTAAGCCAGCATGAAAAATAAGCTGAGCTTTTGCCATATGTGCTGATTGAAATTTTCAAGCATGGAAATCTTAAAAATGGCTAATTCTCCACACGTCATTCCAGGTTGTTTTATAAATCCTCACAGAGGAAGGAAAAATTATTCATGGCTAATGAAAAATGGTTCAGTAATTGTAAACTTATGAGCATTTAAAGTCACACATTTGTTTAAATTTTCCTTGAAATAAGGGATGAGTTAACGCTGCTCAAGTTTAAAGCTAATCAATTACCAATAATGCCCCCTGCTTTAAGTCTGTTTTAGCATACAGTAAGTGTGCCTGTATCACATTTTTAAGTATTTTTTCTTTAAAAAAATACAATAAATAACACTGACACAACATTCGTGAATCATGATCTAGGATTCTAAGATATTCCCAGAAATATGTGATTCCTCCAATATCAACTCTACCGTATACAAAACATTTCAGTGCTTACAGTGACTGCTCTGCACCGTGTGAATCTTGATGACCTATTTTTTTCTGTTATTTAAACTGCTATCTTACACACAATATACAGAAAGAATACAGTGGCTAAAACAACAAAAGTACGCTATGGGATAGCGACAGCTCCAGGCAAGAGGCAGGGAGGGAGGAAGAACGGGCTGTGCAGTAAACACAACCATATTACCCACAAGTCGGGGTACACCAAGCTTGTGAGTCGCTGCTCACAGAGAAAAGGGGAAGAAGCTTTGAGCTTTTGGACCCTGCCTCACTAAATTAGCATTCGCTCACACAATGCAGGAGCCAAAATTTCCTTGGGTCTCCATAGAGTCTAATGGAAGGAGACAAATTCCACTTTAGGAGCTTTCAGCTTTGAAGACAATTGAGGGCCAGGGAAAGTGAGATATCATTTCAGTGCATCATTACAGGTATGACAGTACCTGTCATCTTGGATTTATTTTATGTGACAGCCTTGGAGGTAAAGTCTGGAATTATGGCAGATATAGGGTTAAAACAGTCAAAAAAAGTATAAAAGAAGAAAGTAGGGTAAAAATACTGAGATGAAGCAAATGAAAAAAAGCTATAGTGCAGAGCATATGAGAAGATTAAAAGACCTACAATCCTTTAAGGAAATACCACTACCTAAAATGCAAATCAGTGAAGAGTATTGAGCTATTGAGACTATTTTTCTCTCCTAATTTCCTAACTGATCTCTCTGTTGAAAGCTTGATCCATCTAGAATTAAAAGGACAAAAAAGTGCATAAAAATGAAATAAGGATCTCAGAATCTGGCCTCTAGCACTTTCACCTGACCTATTTTTCACATCATCACTAACAAGCTACAGCTTTATGTTAGAAAGGTAAAGCACCTGTGTAATCGTAGTCAATAGTGCTCTCATTAAGAGTAACTAATGTTCTTACAATTGTTTGAAACACTTTATTTGCTATAGGAGCAAGGTCAAAGTCTTGCAGAAGTAAATAAATTGTAGCAGTGTTTGTGCTAGTTGAGAACACCTGCAGCTATTCCTCAGACCCGATGGTCAATGTCACTAACCTAACCTGGGAAGTAATGATATGAAAGTAATGATCTTGTCAGATAAATAATCTTGCTGTTTTTAAAGATAAGGACTTAAAAAAAAAAACAAAAAAACCAAACCCTCCCACCCTACAATAATATTTTACCGTAACTTTTAAACATCTATTAAGTCACTGTAAAATCAACATCATGGGATCGGTGCCTTCCATGGTGCATTTACATCTACATTTATTCCTTTATATTTCATTTTAGTGGAGTTGCATGTGTTCAACTGCGCCAAATATCCATGTGTACACTGCTCCATGTTCACATTGAAGTGCTCCGGGACACGTCCATACAGGTTTGTTCACATGTCTGCTGGATCTGACCAGAGCACAGACTCTATCACTCAGACAGCATCCAAATGCTTTTGAAACGATACATGTAATAGTTGATCTCAGTTGTGAACTGAGTCTATATGCTGCAGAGCTAATACCTTGATGCTAGTCAATCACCAAATGCTCTCCGTGAGAAAATGCCTGCTGCCTCGAGCTATATTTTAGATTAAAGTCAGATCAGTGTTAGGTTTTTTATGTATTATATATTTGTATTACATTTTTAAACTTTTCTTGGAAGTTTTACACCAATATAAACACATTACAGAGAGATTAATATATTTTAACCATTTTGATTCTTTCACAGTATGTCATAATTGTGAAGTCCTCATGTAACCACTCCCTGTGAAAACCGATACCAAAAAAAAATCTTTCATCTTGCTAGTAGTGTGAACAGATGCCAGTAATGGTGGATCCTTCTACCTCTAACAGAGCAGACATTACTGAACAGACAATCCATTCATATGAGAAACTAGGAGTAGGACACCTGATATATATCTGCCCCATGCTAAGACAGCGGGGATTCTCTGATTTGCACAGGATTTTCAACCAACGTGCAGCAGCTGCATATTTTCACTGGAAGGGTTTTCGTTATGGCCCTTTTCCTCTATCAGTAACTGCTTAGTGGCTAGTATGTATAAACAGTGTGGAAGAGAGCAGAACTCATTTTTCTTTTACCTCAGGGGTTTAAAACTTATTTTGACAGGAAATTTAATCACTTGACTATAAGTTAAGGGAGCAGGAGATGCTCTGCACTCTTCTTGGTGTCGTTATGGCACTGCATAGCCAAGAGAACAAAGATTCCATGAGAGGTAATGCTTCAGCAAGACTGCAGCTGAGGGTCAAAGCTTCTCAGTTCCCATACTGAGAATAAAGTCACTTTTTAAAATCACCTCTACTTCCCTCCTGTGACTTTTACAGGTTGGCAACCTGCAGGCTTCCAGAATGGGCAAAAGGACACAGTCATCATGTGGCCACATTGCACACATGCCTGATAACCCGGTGTCTCAAACCTCCTGGAATGTGACAGGACTATTTTAGCTGAAATCCAGTTCATGAATCTGAATCAGGATTTTAATTTGTGGAGCTATAAATATTGTGTGAATATCTATATCTTCACTCAACACAAGGATGGGGTATTCCAAGCATTGTCACTGAGGTGTGTTTTTGCAAGTGTACTGATGAAAATAAAATACACAGGGCCCTGAAGACCCTCAGTGAACCAAAAACTGTTGCCATCTGTTATCCTTTCAGTTAATTCAATCTCTAACTCCAACAGCTACAACTCAGTGCCAAATATATGAAGCAGTGCTGCCATCTGAGAAGCATTTGAGTAAGTCCTGAGAACAGAGCATATACTGAACACCACCTTACACTTAGTAAATAACTTCTGCTTAACATTAAACCTCCTTGTACTTCTGACGCGGTTGCCTAGTTGCAAATGCAATGTCAGGTATTTTTGTCTTGCACAAGACTATGCTTCTACGAGCAATTACAATCTAATTAAAGTCATTAATGTTTATGCCCTAGGGAAACATTCAGTTATTTGTAGGCATCTGAGTTTTTCCTGTCTTCCGATCCTTGTTGTAATATATGCTTTGTTGAGCACTTCTAAATATCCACAAGTTACCTCACTTGCCACCTTAAAGCTGTGCCACCCTATAGCCTATGGCACTGTTTTCAGTGCTTCTATCTAGAATTATACTGAATAAAAATGGGTAATATATCTATTAAGGTTTCAGAACTGGAGCTACAGTTTTTGAAGGCAGGGTTTTTTTTCCTTTTACCAAAGAATGTTCAAGTTTTCATGCCATAAATCATGCCTTAATCAGAGTTCAGAATTGTCTGTGCCTGTCAAATGCAAGCAGATCCCTAGGAGTGTCTGAAAGAATACACCAGTGATTTCAGAACCTAGAGCACTACTATAATCTTCTACAAAAACTATTTTGGAGCTAGGAAATATCAGTGAGGTAAAGATTTTTAGATAGGGTTTGAAAATTTCCTATTATTTACCAATTATAGAGCAAATCTTCTCACCACTAAATTAATAATGTTTTGTAAAGTGCTAGGGTTTTATTTTCAGAGGTCTGCTGGGACTTGATCCATAGACATTAAAGCAATCCTAAGGATCCCACTGATTTAAGTAAGCTCTAGAGCTAACTTTGGTATCTCTCTTAGTGTCAGTCCACAGGCCACGAGGCAAAAGAAGGAAGAGTGCCATCATTACCACAGGGTGTCTCTAATAACTGCCCAGGCTTCCAGGTTAGGACTTTTTCTGCTTGGAACTGAGAATGTTTGGGTGCAAGGTGAAGCAGCCAGCCAAAGAGCACATGATTTCATTTCAAGCAATCCAACTCAATTACTGCAGAGGGTGTGGGAAGTGATCTGTCTGTATCACTGCTGTCAGACCAAGGGAGGATCACTGCCGATGGCCTGTGACAAGCAAAACATTTTCATGGCTGTGCCTACTAGTCTATCAGCAAAAAATGTTCCCATAACTTCAGAGGAAAAGGGATTTTAACTACAGCTGTGAAAAAAGTATTTCCTCATGTAAGTCCACATTTCAAATATTTTTCACTCCACATGAGTGTGAAACTAAAACTTCTTGAAGGTTTTCACCAAGAGAAAGCATGCTTTCCCTGGCACTTCCAGATCAGGTTCAACACAGTGTACAACCTGGTCTAAACAAGGGGTGTAAGTTTAAGCCTTTTTCTAACATATCATGAGCACCAGGCTGTCTTGGGGAGGAACTGTTGCATATATACCCTATCTACAAACACTCAAACATTTTACTGCAGTCAGGACCTGATCCCAGTAGAGTTTGTGAACTCGATTGTTGTGATTTGGGATGTCTGATTGTCCATCTTTATCTCTCTCCAGCACGGGGTCAAGATAGCTGTCCCAAACTAAGCTAAATATACTTCAGTTTGACAACCAGTCATTTAATAACAAAAGTCACGTCAGTAAAATATTCCCAACCAGTGACAGTAATGCTCCTTTTGGAACTCATTCTAAATAGCAATCAGCATGGCCAGCCTGACCTTGTCTGAAATCTGTTCAAAACAGATTTAATTAATGAGACTAGAGAGCTAGAACAGAGTCCGACATGGCCTGTATTCTCCACAGACTGGGGCATTTTTTTAGCTGGAGTGCCCTTTAGTAGGGGTCTGCTGCCCATACAGTACAGTCCCATGGCCAAGGCAGTATGGGTCATTAATGTGGAGTCAGCAGGACTTAAGCACATATTGTTACATACAAGTTGTTCTAGATATGGATTATGAAATAATTGATCCTTGGGAATTATTCTTAATATCTGCAGAATTAAGAAATCCAGGCAGACATTCTGTCTCAATAGAGTAAGCATAATTTTATTTACAATGTTTTTAAAGCTGACATAAGAATATGTACAGAAATAGTCTTCTTTCTACAAACTGTTGCATTCACAATCCTAGGGAAAAAAAGTAAAAGATAAAATATTTTTCTCTATTTTCAAACCAGAAATATGTCAAGCAGTTCTGAACAGCTGAGTTGCTTGTGTTACTCAGGAGAAGTGTTCATCTACCTTTAGGCATGTAAACTCCATATATTTCAGGTTCCTTCAGCATACATTGTTTAGTGTTCATATCAGGACATCAACATTATGCTGAAAAGGTTTAATTATCTGCTACTTACATCACATATCTCCAGCCCACACTTTACGGTCCAAGCTATTAACAGAAAGTTTGGAATATGACTACAGGTTAAAATGGATTTATTTGATTAATGTGTGTATACAAGTGTGGGTTCTCTTGTGAACTATTCAAGTGTTGAGTTTAATTGAGCTACAGCTGGTGCTGACTGTGTTTTCAGAGAGTAGGGATTTACTGACTGATTGACTGTCTCTCCCTTTTAACCTCGATGAAGATGCGTTCAGTAAGAAGTGAAATTTCCTGATGATACAGGGAGAATAGAAAAAATAAAAGAGCAATAATCTGAATGAAAATAAGAGCACGTAAAATCAAGTAGTTTATATAAAAGGAATGAAACTAGACACACCAGTTAGAAAATGCATGAAATCAGGGATTTTGTTTGTAAATCTCCAATTCAACTGGGGAAGAAGGAAGAAGAAAAAAAAAAAAACAAATAAGAGCTAATATTCCAATGACAATGCAAATCTCCTTTGGAGAGGCAGAATAAATTAAATTAATGAACTTTTAAAACCCTTCAGCTGAGAACCTCTCTCCCTTGTTGGCAGAGATAGATACAGCTGTTCAAATGGTACAGCAGAGGGAAAGCAGAAAAGCAGGAAAAAAAAGAAATTTAAAAAAATTTTCTTCCCTGCTCAAGGATGTCAAACATCCTGTGTGACTTGTCATAAGTACTGCTTATCCTAAGGAAAAGCAGTGAAACCAAATGCAAATTGCCAGGGTGTCACCAAAAGTATAAAAAAGAAATTGAGCTATCCAGTTAGAAACAAAACAAAAACAAGTAAAATCCCCCAAACCTCCATAGGCTTCATTATTTGAAAAAGCATTGCAAAATTTAACACTTGTCATCATTTTGCCTGAATAGAAGTTCTGGACAATGATCCAGAAAGAGGCCACCACAAGGACTCTTTCTAGTTATTCTGGACGTGCAAAACCAACACTCCACATCTATCCTGCCCCTATTCCACCTTCCTTTAACACAGCACATCCTGCCCTTCTGTAGGTGGGAAAGTCACTTCTCTGCTTCAGGTTTTTCTTCTGTTTGACCTTTCCTCTTTTTCACCAGTAATGCCATTGCTGTCTTTCCATAAAACATGTTCTGTTCTTTACATGAAGGTTTAATATACCTTTTTTTTTCCTCCCTTGCAGGGAAGAAATACAGTAATTTTTAATTCTCCTTAACATATATCTTGTTGCCGCCCAAAGTTATAAATTAAGATGTTCCAGAAATACAGTTTTTCATGATGTGTTTTCATTCACTGAGAAAGAATGGGCTCGATGCCAAAATAATTGAGGAAATCTAATTATTTAGAAAATCTTAGTTGATCTGAATAATGTCCCTACTATGATTTTGTATGTACAGTCTAGGAAGCTGTAACATCAGATTTAAGGTTTGAAAATCTCAACTGTCATCTGACTCAATGGGTCATGGAAGCAGATGTACTTCTAAAAACACACATGGGAGCTGGGAGTGAAGACATGCAATATGTGGGACTGTGATGCCATCATGTCACTGAGAATTTTGTCTTTTAACTTGGATTTCAAAGCATAAAGCTCTTCTAGTTGGCCAATCTTAAGCTCCTCTCCTCAGTGTTGTGGCTTCTCTCCTGTTCTATAACCCTGGTTACCAGATATATCTATCAACAGATGGCTCATTGGGAGAACCGGCTCCCTTTGGCACAGGGGGGCACCAACCAGGAAAGAGCGATGTGCTCAATATATTATGCAATAAAATATGAAGCTTGAGCTCAAATGACAGAGCCTATTCCTGGTAAATGAGATCTGACAAGTCTAAAGAATATATTGAAAGTGTAAGATTTTATTCACATGCTAGTCAGAAAAACTCCTCAAAAATACCTATCCTTATCCATCCGTCTCAGAGGAATTCAATGCACACAAACATTAAAAAAACAGAGTAATAAAAAAAAACAAACCCACACAAAACCACCAGAAAATATACACACTCTCAGTAATAACCTCTGATCACTGAGTATCAGGATGGCAGAGAGAGCCATAAATTCCCCAAGTTCTTTGTTAGAGCGTGCACAATACATACAGTGCAGAATAAGAATGAGTAGGTGCTTTTACTGTGACACTTCTTTAAAGCGTGTCCCATTCGTACAGATGGAAAAGAAACAAATTGTGAAGAAAAGTTGCTGAGAGTCCTTTATACTTAGCAGAGTACAGAGAAGGTGTTTACAGTGTGGTATCTCCTCCTTTCTTCCTCTAAGTATAGTCTATTCTCTACACCAGAAATAAATTAGTTCTCTTTCCTGATTTTATGAAGAACATTTAGAAGAGAGATACAAGTATGGAATAAATTTAAAGTATTAGTGGGAAAATAATGTAAAAACATTTATAAACATTAACAAGCTGAATTTTAAGAAATTGTACCAAGATTGACAGCTATTGCTCCATCCTTGCAGGTTTGCATGTACATTACCAAATATACCAACACTGTATTCCCATTTTATTCCAGCAAAAGGAGATAGCCTTTGCTTTGGCCAGCAAGTCTGTTACTTCTTCTGTGCTAATTAAAAGCAAAGCCATAAAGCTTCTAATTCCTACAAGGATGTATTGAAATTCCACAATTTTTTTATTATCTTCCTCCAAAGTACTATTTATAAATCCTGTCTTGATCGCTTTTCTGCAAGCTATTTGTAAAGCACATTCACTTGCAGAGTAATCTGGCTCCACCAAGTGATGATTGCTGCAATTGCTAGTCTACACCTGGACCTAAGATAACACAAATGGGTACTAAATATTAAACTAATTTGGTAACATGGGATTTTGCTGGATAGCTTTGAAATTCATTATATCATACATTTTAAATAGATTATCTTGTAGTGTAGATGGTAGGTGAAAACACTGAAGCAATGCAAGGAACTTATTTGTCCCACTGGATGATGATGAAATTTTCTCTTACAAAAGTACCCATTGGATTACTATTAGTAAGTCCACCAAAAACACCTGTGAGAATAATTGTAGGAAGGTAGGAGGGGGGCAGGAGAGTAAATTATTTTCCTGAAATTCATTCCACACCTTCCAGGTGCAGATAGGTAATGAGAGAAAGCCTGCTGGAATATCAGGAATGTGTATGAATGAACTTGCTACACGATCCTTAATGTAAGGTCTGAAAGAACATGCTCTGGACAATTAAAAACAAAGTGGATGGAAATCACAGGTGTAAGGAAGATCAGTATAAAATGAATTCTGCAATACTATTTTTGAATGATGGCACATTCTGAAAGGGAAGTTTTTAAAGCACTTCAGGTGGCCAGGGAGACACGATGAAAAGCCTGACAGTGCAACTGAAATTGCTTCGGATGCTGCCTGCATTGACTTTGTGAACCCACCCAAAGACCCCAGCCTTAGCTTTTGCAAGCTCATGGGGACATGAAAAAGTAGCTCTGCTGAAATTTGAAACTACCATGATGCAGTTGATAGGTTTTAAATATCACTGTTAGTCAATAGTGAATTTCACCATAAACAGCAGGATTTGCTTTATCATCATTGTTACTTGCAGTTGTTATTTTTGGTGAAGAAGACTATGGAAAGGCTGAGCAAATTGTCTTTTGCTACCTTAGAGTTTTACTTTGATTAATTCTTAACAGAAAAAACAATAGAAGGGGTCAGCACCTACTAGAAAGAATCATAAACCCACGCACCTGGATACACATATGTGCACTCACACATGGGGCACACAAACTATTAGAAATTAATTTAATATATTAATACCTTTGGATTATAGTTCTCTCTGCCATTTCCCTAGCTATACAATAACACAGTGTTTATTGATGTGCTCTCCTCCTTTGAAAAGACTGGTTGAGGAGGAAGCCTGCTCCACATCACAGGAGATAACTCAGTATGCCCAAGGGAGAGAAAGCCAGAGGGGACCACAAGAAGGAATAGACAGGACACTCACAACAAAGAACAGCCTGGCTCCAGAAAGACTGGGAAGAACTTGCAAACAGGACTACACAGAAATTGTGGGCACCCAGCAGCTCAAACCTAGGGTCTGTCTGCAGCGATAGTGGACAAGAAGAGAACAATGCATAAATCCTTTTTCTGTGGTGTCACCTCAACTTCCTTTAAGTTTTCTTTATATAAAAAAGTAGAAATGCAACTATTTATTTAAATAAAGTTTCGCTTTTTTTAGTCTAGCATTTTTTGGATCTTTTGGGGGAGCTTATTATAAGATGAAAGCCTGAGGAATTTCACATCAAAGCTGTATTACACTCTGCATCTTGTCACAGGAGGGAACAGGCAACCTTGCAGGCCAATAGAAGCTGCTAGTGTCCTAGATCCTGGTGTTATTCTGAGAAAGAGAAGGGGGTATGAATAAAATAGCAAGGAAAATCACCTCTGGATCTGAACTGACTCCTTTTGAAGAACACATTCAGTGCTTCTAAAAGCCAGATTTTTGCTCAGATTCTTTGTTAATCTGACACTGTGCCTAAGGTGGGGGGTGGGGGGGGGGGAATTACACTTACTCTCCTGCTGAAGATCAGGGGCAAATAAAAATCTTGGGGTTTTTTCCTATATTTTTACCAATATTCTGTCCTTAGCATTCTAGGACTTTATTCCTTTGAAGTTGCAGACTTTTTATGATTTATGGACTTAAGTATCAATTAGCGAGAAAAGCAATCCTTGGAATCCTGAACAATTAGTGTCAGTGTTATTGTCTCTAACAAATGCTAGCAACACCAAATTCCACTGGCCCATAAGAAGATACCCAGTCTAGGGTTAAAATCATAGTTATCCCAAACTGTAAATTGACTGTTTAGCAAACAGCAGCTTAATCAAAAAGCAGAGAGCAATAAGCTGGCAGAATACAATACATATTAAAAGCAGAAAGTGTAGATCTTAGTAAAATCTGTGCTGAAGACTGCACTGAAGAAAATAAATACTCAGTTGAAATGTCTGGTAATTTTGCATTTAAAATGGACTTTGGTGCAAGATTTCAGGATTAAAAAAAGCCGAAGTGAGTTTTCATGAGGCAACAGATAAGCTACAATAAGCCAGTACTAAGGCAGACACATGAAAATACTATTTCTAGCAAAAGGATTATGGCAACTGCAGACTCCCTCATTGCTTCCTCACTAGTTAGTACTCCAGTTGACTACAGAAGACCACACACTGAGACCTAAGCCTCTTTACTATCAAATAATGAACAGTCTGACAAATTATATAAAAATAACAGAATTAAAACGGGTTTGCAGCTGGGTAATATGTGGTTGTTCAGCCCACAGGCAATCAGATAAAATATGGTGTGCACATTGAGCTCCTATTTTAAGCATAGCAGTATCTTCCTCCTATTTCTAGAACTTCTGTGTTTCTAGACCTCTTAAAAAAATAAGAAAAAGAAAACAAAAGGGATGCCTAGGGTAAGCATCATTTCTTAGCTGGCCTAAGGTGACCAGGAGTATCTGTATGTGTGTGTGTGTGTTATTTCCTTTGCTGACTGGGGCAGTAGACAGGGTATCTGATGGAGGTGCAATAGTACCTGCAGCAATTAAACTAGGAAAGCCAGAAATAAGTAGCTTTATCTAAATGTATATAACAGGAACCAAAGACTCTTCTGCAACAATCTACATCTACTTTCCAGCACAAAAACGGTAGGAGAGATGTGTAGGAAGGTGACTGCATGTTGAGTGGGCTCCATGTCTGCAATTTCATTTTCTCTATATCATCTTCACAGAAAACTGTCATTTGAGCATCTCTGTTCAGATTTGTGCTTATTTCTTGGTAAACAAGTACTTCAATCTAATTTATCTCATGACATTTCTATGAAACTGCTTTGTACTAAAGCATTTTGAAAATCTTCTATTAGGTCTCCTCCCAACCTTTTATTTTAGCAATTGTTGGCTTAACTACAGTGAAAATCTTTCTGGGAACATACTGATTACATTAAATTTTGTGACCTAATAGTTTAATTAATTTTTTCTGTAATATTCCAGCATTTTACAATTACTTTATCATGACAAATGCTGTGTTCTCTTTCTATTGATTTAAATAGTTCAGATTGAAGGAAATTGGGTCACAGCATCTCATTTTTCAAATGTTCTTGCATTTTTAAATATTTGAATTACACAAAATAAACCATGGAACAGCCATTAAAACATAGTCTTTTTCAACACACTGGTTTTTTGCTTCCTCTTTCTTAATACAATCCCTAGTTCTTACCATACCTATTGTGTCTGCCTACAAATATAAAATAACAATATTGTATCTTTTTATGCTGATTTCTTCAATAAAACTGACAGAAAATATTCTGAAAGGACAGAAAATCAGATGAAATTGTGGGAATGAAAAGCTGTAACACTGGATACTACAGTACAGTTGCAAAGCATGATAATAGAATGATAAAAGGTACTGAGATACAGAGGAACACAAGAACAGAAAAGCGCAAAGATAACAGACCTTGGAGAATTCTGCCTCTGTTCCACTTTTCTGTCAGTCAAAAACCTTGTCATGCTTGAAGTTCACATCAGCAGTAGTTCAGCTGTCTTTCCATATCTCTTTACCATTGTCATGTCACTTACAGGTTTTGCTGGTGACAGATCCATTTCAACTGTTCAAGTAAACATCAGGATGTTAGTGGCAGGCTAAGCTACAGAAACAAAACATCCTCAAACCTTAGAAGCCATTTTAATGTCAAATGTTATAACGTCATTTTGGCCATACAGTTATGATTTCAGTTGATCCTCACGAGTATTTGTCATTCAAACCCCTCACTTCCTCAAAAGAAACAGCAGCCTTAGTGTGAGTAGATCCATTATTAACAGAAGCACTGAATGATGGTTGCAGTGTATTCCTTTCTTCTAGAACTGACCAGTCTTTTTTTGCTTTTGTTTTCTGTCTGGTATTACCCACAGCATTTCCCACTAAGTGTTTAAGTAATAAAATAATCCTGTTTATTTTAATATGGGCAACATACCTAGAGCAGAACCAAATGGAGTGCTACGGAGTAATGGTGTTTGCTTCTTTTTCTATCCTTGACTGTTATGGCTAAATAAATTATTATACCCTATTGTCCCCCTGTCTACCCTATCTTGTTCTCTGTGGTGGACTGAAGTCAGTAAAAAGTGTTTGCGCAGGACCTCTTGTGAGAGAGCAAAGTGTCAATCTATATCTCTGTCTCCTACGTATGAACAATGATTAGCTCTCTGAAAGTCACTCACCCATGACCCAAACCTAGGAGAGCTGACTGCAGCAATACAACCCCAGCAGGAAGGAAAATTGCTTTTCCACACTTCAAAAAAATCCTCCTTAACCAAATATTCTGATCTAGAGGCAGTGCTGGCTGTCAAGACATTTTTTCCCTACCCAGTACCAGTGTGCTCCAGCCAATGAGCATGCCAAATGCTGCTGTTAATTTCTTCACTCTTCTGTCTTTCATCATGTTTTACCAGTGGCTTTAGGAGCCAGTAAGGATTGTACACACTACTACAAGGCCACAAATAAATACTTGTATTTAATGTGTACATATAGAGTAGCTGTGTTTAAAGAGAAAGCTAAAAGCAAAGAGATCAGCTCTAACCCCAGGTTTACCCATATAAACCAAGACCCTCTCCACTGACACCACAGCATCTATAGAAAGAAGTTATGTAAGTGGGAAGCTGGTGGCACTCTGCTCCATCAGGATCCAGGATTCCTGCACTTATTATCGTATGATTAATATTCACCTCTCAGATTATGACAGGTGTATTAGCTTTAAGAAAAGCTACACTAAAATATATTCTTGTATCCATGAATGAGTTTTGTTCCATTATGCCTGATAGTATCAGTATCATCATCACCATCATGATCATCATCATCATCATCATCATCATTAGCATCAAGATCCACTAGGCAGGTCATTTTTGCCCTTGTCTTTTTATGCTACAATTCTAACGGTGGCATATTCTACTCCTGAGCCATTTAGTCATCAGGAAAAAATGGGTAATAACTGGTGGAAAGCCACATATTTGTACAAGCAGTAGAAGGAAAAGAAATAGTTTTGTCAGTAAATATTCCATTCAGTGGTTAAAAACAAACAAACAAACAAACAAACAAACAAAAAAACTTCAAAGCTTAAAAAGTTTACTTACTTAAAACCACCTGGAAACCTAGAACCAGCACTAAGCTTCACTTCAATAATGTGAGACAGAGGTTGGTATGAGATTTGGGGGTAGAAAATTTGAGGGGGAGGAGGTTGCTTCTGACTGCATGCTCTGGAACTGCTATGTACCGGAAAACGTCAGGGTTCTCGTTTACTGATAGGTGGTACAATGATGAATTAAGATACGTACTCAGTGGAAACGCTGAGAAAATGTTAAACGTTTAATGCACACTTTTGACTCATGAGCCCTCCTTGCTCATTAGATCCAGGTAGTTTCAAGGTTTCAGATTGGTACTTATACTGTTGCAATACTGCTACAGATTAAGACACGCTTTTGGGATTCTGGATTTTCCCTGGCACTGAAAGGAAAGATTTTGTGGCAACTCAGACATGTATAATTCAGAGTGTCTAAAGTGAAAGATACAGCTGTATCTGACCCATATAATAACCACTGCATATATTTTTGTCTCTGGAATATCTCTCATTAACAGATCAAGATACTTACTAATCTTTCACATCCTTACTTACATTAAACTGATTAATAATTGAAAACATTTTAATTTAATTAGAACATAAAGATTTTTGTCTGCATATGCATTTAGAGCAATTTAGAATACATATGTACACCAAAAAGACACTGATACAACTAATGCAGGTATGCTGATTTATAGCTAATTAATTTTAGCTTAATGAAACCCACATTGCCTCATGCTTCAATTAACTCAGGCTTCTTTTCCTCTTACATTTGTGGTTTTGGTTGTAAGTAGAACAAAGTTAGCTTTGAGAAAGAAAAATATTGGCATTGTAATTAGAAAGTGGTTATGGATAACTCAGAATAGAGAATGTAATACTAATAACATATTCCAAAATAGAAAGGTCTGAACTCTAGCAACTTATGGCTCCTATTTGATAAATCCTTCTGAAATGTGAAAGAAATAGCACATATGGACATACATAAAAATAATGACACCCCAAAAATGCTCACATTACTTTTTAACCTTGCTGAAGGACAAATATCAATTATCTGATTGTCAAAAACTTTTCAGGTCATTATTTCTACATAGTTTTCAGCCAAACTTGGTCAAGCTAGTACAACACCTTTTTTGCTCAAATACATCTGTGTCAGCGTCTTCAAAAAATGTTTGCTGCTTTTCAGTTTCCAGGGAAGAAGAGGCTGCATCAGCATCTTGCAGTCCCCATAGTTGTCACACACCAAATATTCTTAGACTCCTGTCATGATACTTCCAAGATGATGATAGCTACAAACATCCTACGCCAAACTGATCAGAGCTGAACAGTTTGAAGGCAGTTCACAAATGACCCATCCGACGGGCAAGCAGAAAAGCACCGCAAGGCAGCATCAGTGTGCCGGTCACAGCAAATGAGAACAGAACTGACTCAGCAAGACATTAATGATCTTCCCAAACCCCAAAAGTAATGGAAAGCAACACAGTCCTGTGTGCCACTAATCAGTCTCACTCTCTCTCTCGCTAAAGGAAGGAAATACTGTAGGGGTGTAAGAGCCACTTCTAAGGATGTCCTCTAACACAGAACACTTTGCAGTATTCATTAATTTGCTACTACACATAATAGTGTATCGTATACACTTTTCTTTCTGTCCTCACAGTATGCACTGCATTACATTCATTGTGACTTCCAGCTCTGTACCTTTTTGTGCTAGAGGTAGTAAAATATGAGTCATATGATGGTTAAGATCAGACAGTACAAACATCATCATTGTGGTTGCCCGGATGCAGGGTTGGATGTGGAGCAGCTGGAAAGATGGGTGGGGTGTTTAAGTTGGGTATCTGGAGGCTATCCAGCTGCCTGCATCAAAAAAAGCTTGCCATCAGTCACCACATCATGGCTGCTCTTCTGTGCCCTACTGGTGACCCCCAAAAATGAGTGAAAAAGTAGATTCAGCAAGTCTAAACAGCTGTTCTTATAAAGCCATACAATTCAACCTGTTACTGAAACCAGTAGGAGTTTTAAAAGTATTTTCCATCAAGTACCAGATTATCAACGCCTCTCATAACCACCCACTCAAAAAGTTAAAGTTCCATTTATTTGAAGAGTTTGGTGTTGGTAGCAATAGCAACTAATAGCAAACTAATTAAAATTGCATAGGATATCTTATATCTGATTGTTTGCTTGGTTGGAAAAAACAACAACGTCCTGACTTTGAGCCCTAACAGAATGTATTGGACCTCACCATGCAACACCACACTCAGAGGTGAACTCTGGCAAGAAGCATCCAGAATGCTCCCAGAATCACGGCTCCGATTCCTGTAATTTGCTGTCATCGTATGAAGCAACTCTTGCCTTGTAATGCAAGACAATAAATCTAAGATGAGAGCAAATCTTTTCAAACTGCAATTCCAGTCGCAGCAGCAGCTGTTTTGCCACATGAGTACACCCGCTAGAAATAAACTAATAATCCACAGCAACTCTGGCATCAATGGCAGCATCAATCTTTATAGAGGAAAATGTGAAATTGCTTACAGCAAAGATTCAGTTGAGCTAGAAAAATTCACTACTTGGAATCCTCCGCTATAAATAAATAAAATGATACAGAGGGTGTAACTTGAAAATAATCTAATAGAAACACAACTATCTACAGATGAGACAAATGCACAAATGAGCACACCTCAGTAACAGTGAAAATGTGATTATCAGGATATAGAAATTCAAATACAGGAAATCAAAGATAATCTGCAGAAAGATTCCAAAGTGTTTCTGAAAGAGGTGTAACAAAATTGATGGAAACAATAGAACACAAAAAGGTGAAGAGAGGATTTTTAATCTCGATATTGGTATACTCAAGACCAAAACAAAAATTTAATTAAGAGTAGCACTTAGATAGTAATAGGGAAAGTATTATTTTTTAATCAAAACAGGGTTCATTGAATCACAATCAGTGCATTTGTGTCAAGCTAATAAATGACTAATGGATAAAAGACCTTACCAGCATTGCTGGGAACTATCAATTGCTACTTGGCCAAATGCAAAACACCTGCTGCCTTTAAGCAAGACAAAGTTTGTAGGGAAAGGTATTGCTTTGGGTTAGAATAGCTGCACTTAGCTGTAAAAAAAAGCTGAAAAACAACCCCCCAAGCCCCCAGAAGCTGAGTTCAACGAGATAGTTCCATCTGTGTTTACAGACAGAGAGATTTGCAAGGCTCCAGGTGACACTGTTGGCTGCAGCTGAGTGGAGGAGCGTGCCCAATTATTGCCTTTAAAACAGTGAGAGGCCTGTGGGACAGGGATGGGAAGTTAATCATAACAGAAAATCAGTATTTCTACAGACTATGTGATTTTTAATGTCCAGTACACCTATATTTTTCTTCTGCTTTGGGGAGGGGGGGTTGGGGTGGTTTTGGGTTTTTTTTTGGTTGCTTGGCTGGGTTTTTTAAAATTTTTATTTTCTTTTTCCCCCAAGCCTGTGAGATTTTGGTTTGTTTTGGGGGTGTTGTTTGGGGCTGGAAGGATGGGTTGGTAGATGTTACTTAGGCCCAGCAAGCAGACAGGAAAAAGCAAAAAACATGTAAAGAGAAACTAAGATTGTGGGTTGCTGGGGTTTTGTGTGTTACTGGTAAGTAAGTGGGTCTAATGTGTGTAAATTGCTCATAATCTTTCATGTTGAATCCTAAAGAAAATGTGGGGTTTTTTACATGATCTCACGTCTCCAAAGGGGATTATCACACTGCATCAAGGGCTGGGTTTGCAGGACAACTTAGTTGCTAACAGGAATGCAACACCAACTTTAATGATATCTATTGACGAACTAGGACAGTAAGTTAAATGTTTGTTTATACCACTGTAAAAAATACATAGATGAGGCCAGCAATGCTGAACTGGAAAAACAAAAATTACATGATCTTGCAAGGAGTGGGAAAGGACAAATGCACGCATATCATGGTTTCTGTCACGATCCACAAGAAGTTTTCAAGTTTGAAATCAGATTGCCACACCACATCCAAGCTGTAATGAATAAAACCAGGAAATTGGGAATAGTTGTAAGAAAAAAAAGTGTAGCAGCTATGAAATGCTGATTTAACAGAATCGAGAATACCATTTATTCTGTTAATAAGACATCGTCTAGCTGATTTTTTTTTTCTCCCGTTTCTCTCAGTGTTTAATCAAGGTTCAGCACGCCGTGGTCAAGATGCATATGAGCACATAAAAGATGTAGCTTCCCTCACGCTTGTCAGGAAGATCCACAAACGCCAGAGTTTTATGTCCAAAAAGGAGACAGAGGAGTCCTGCAACTTTATTCGAATAAAGGGAGAGTCCACCGGGGCACACGCCTGCAGGGTTTCCTCACTCAAAGTTTCGGAAGGCGCAGCCTCCTTTTATCCTGAACTCCTGGCTGCATGTTGCCCTCTTCCTTTCCCCACTGGCTAAGGCACTGGGAAGGTGCAGCCTTCCCGGACCGCCTACCCCATATCTCCCCTTGAACCTGTCGTTTTATCCCAGAGTTCAGAAGTTCGGCCTTTTGCACACCCGCTTGCTGCAGGAGCCAAGCTGTGTGGGCTCTGCAACAAACCTGCTGCCCAAAGTTAGCAGAGACATTAAGACCCATTTCAAAGACGTGAACACCCATACCTCCACCCATCAAATTGTTTGTAAAGACATNCATATGAGCACATAAAAGATGTAGCTTCCCTCACGCTTGTCAGGAAGATCCACAAACGCCAGAGTTTTATGTCCAAAAAGGAGACAGAGGAGTCCTGCAACTTTATTCAAATAAAGGGAGAGTCCACCGGGGCACACGCCTGCAGGGTTTCCTTACTCAAAGTTTCGGAAGGCGCAGCCTCCTTTTATCCTGAACTCCTGGCTGCATGTTGCCCTCTTCCTTTCCCCACTGGCTAAGGCACTGGGAAGGTGCAGCCTTCCCGGACCGCCTACCCCATATCTCCCCTTGAACCTGTCGTTTTATCCCAGAGTTCAGAAGTTCGGCCTTTTGCACACCCGCTTGCTGCAGGAGCCAAGCTGTGTGGGCTCTGCAACAAACCTGCTGCCCAAAGTTAGCAGAGACATTAAGACCCATTTCAAAGACGTGAACACCCATACCTCCACCCATCAAATTGTTTGTAAAGACATTAGCTTTCACACAATCACCAGGTTGGAAGAGACCTCTAAGATCATCGAGTCCAACCCATGTCCTAACACCTCCACTAAACCATGGCACCAAGTGCCACGCCCAATCCTTTTTTTAAACACATCCAGGGATTGTGATTACACCACCTCCCCGGACGGACAATCCCAGTACTTCACCACTCTTTCCGTGAAAAACTTTTTCCTAATATGCAACCTATATATCCCTTGGTGCAGCTTAAGACTGTGTCCTCTCGTTCCGTCAGTTGTTGCCTGGAGAGAAACCAGCCCCCACCCGACTACAACCACCCTTCAGGAAGTTGTAGAGGATGGTAACTCTCACGCTTGTCCTACACTTCACGGCCTGGCCGTGCGTAGCCCTCACAGCGCAACTCCAGAGTGCGAAAGACTCATCCTCCTGCTGCTGCAAGAAGCGGCCACTGCAAACAAAGCACCCCAAACGAAGGATTTTAACCTCCCGGCCCTGCAATTTACCCGCAGTTGTGCGCCCCGCCCCCGCCGCTGCCCCGCGGCTGCTGAGGCGGTGCCGGGGGTGGGCGGGGCCAGGCGCGGGTGTGCGCGGCGCTCGCGGCGTGACGCGGCGCTGGGNTGCGCTTCCCCGGCCGCGGCCGGAGCGGGACCCGAGCGCGGAGCGGGGCACAGCCGGGCCGCGGGGAGACAAGGAGCCGGGCGTGCGGAGAGGGGGAGGAACGAGCTGCGGGAGCAGCAAAACTCCGGGCCACCGCTGCTGCCGCTGCGTCCGGATCCTTGCGGGCCCTCCCGCCTCCGCCGGGGGCTCGGGCGGCCGCGGCCGGTCGGTAGGAGGTGCCCGGCTCTGCCCTTGCCCTTCCGAGGAGGTACGGCCGGTCGGTGTGGGGTGCTGGGACGCTGTGCCTGCAGAGTTAGAGGAGCAGGGGGCCGGCTGCCGGCGCCACGGGAGACCCCCCCAGCCCTTGGCTCCGGTGGTTTAGGCCCTCCCCGGGCCTGCCGCGGGCACCGAGCGTTCTGCAGTTCGGACAACGCGCGGTCGGGACAGCGGCCGCGCTGCAGCAGCTGCGGTGAGAAGGGCCGTAGCCGCGTGTCTTTTCCTGGTTGTGGGTCTCTGCCGTGCGTGTATCTCCGCTTAGAACTGCCACGAGCTTCACTCGTGTGTCCCTGTGCTTTTTCTTTTGGCTTTGGAGGAGCGTGGTGCAACCCCAGCTTGATGGGTTCTTCACCTTTTCTACTTTTAAAGGTAGAAGATGGCCGACTACTCAAGGAAGTCCTTCAAAGACAGTCTGAGTGACATCAAACAACGTATGAGAGAGAAAAGAACTCAGAAATGGTCAAGGCTGGGTAAAACTACCCAGTTCTCCACCGTAAAGGCTAAAAGAGCAAGTAAGATGCTTAAGTATCTTAGGATTTATAATTAATTAGTTTTCTTTTGAAACCCAGTTGAAACACTCACTGTTCTGTTGCAGCCAACAACTCCAACAAAATGAAGATCATTCAAGCAAACAACAGAGATCTGGCTCTGTCCTTGCAAGAACAAAAGCTCAAATTGAGGGAAGCTGAAGCTACCATTCTTCAACTAAGGAAAGATTATCACATTTTGAAGACTCAGATGTTTGACTTGCAAAGAAATCGTAGGTTCCAGCAAGAACAAGGACTTGTGGAGGTATTTTTAATAATAACTTTATGAGCTGGTGAAGCTGACCATCAGAACCTGCACCAATCCCCTGATAGATATCTTTATGATCTTAAATGTTTCATAAAACATTAACTCAGCATGTACAACGGGGTTTTTTTCACCTAACTTGGTATGCTGGTTTGGATACCATGACACCTAGTAATGAACTTATTTTTT
Source organism: Struthidea cinerea (assembly GCA_013397865.1). Lineage (NCBI taxonomy): Eukaryota > Metazoa > Chordata > Aves > Passeriformes > Corcoracidae > Struthidea > Struthidea cinerea. Next base: position 46,717 of record VZTI01003270.1, read on the forward strand.
TTCTCACTGCTCTTTCTTATTTACTTAAAATAAGAAAGAGTAAACCTAAAACCTTAATTTTAAAAATATTAAAGTCTATCTCCTGTGAATTTTATAGGGGTTTTAGCACAGGTGTGGGCACCTGACAGGTTTCTTCAGATTTTAGTTATCTCATAATGCTGGTAAGTTTGTAGTTGGTACTAGAGTATGATAGTAACAGTGTTACTGTCCTTCCTTTGTCCATTAGAATCGACTATCAGCCTTGAATGAGATAATTTCCAAAGTCTCTCAGAATTTACTGGACTCAGTCACTCTCCTTGGCCCAGCAAAGAATCTGTGTTCCACAGACATGGTAGGTACCTTTTCCTCTTGAGGAGCAGGACTTCTGTTACTGATTGCCCTCACTCCTTCCACCACAGATGCACACAGATTTTTAGATCTGAGCCTTAATTTAGCGGAAGGACTACTCCCACAGTTCCCAGTATGCCATGGGGTGTGCACACTGTGGGGGTGTGTCAGTAGGCCGTACGTGGGACTGAGGCTCTGCTAGGAGGTGGTTGGGGCACCCTGATTTTCTGGGGTTTTGTGCACAGTTCCTTCCCCTGTCCACTTGCTCTAGGCTTGGGCTGGTGATGAATGTGCTGATGTGCAGAGGCTGAGAAGGTGGCTGGCTAACAGCCACAGCACTTGGTGCTAACCAGACAGACAGAAGGAGTCAAGGGCCTCTTTGGTCCTTCCTTGGGTAACTCGGCCGTTGTCTAAAATTTGAAGATGGTGCAAGCTTGTTTCAGCCATTTAATCACAGTAAGATTTATTTTTTTGACAGAATCGAAGAGTGCTTTCTTCAGGTCCTGGAAACAGTTGCATTGTCACCGGACCAATACATTCAATGTGAGTATCATTGATTAATGCCTGCTTATGTTTGGAACTTCTGTTACAGGAAGTTTAATTTTCTGACTGGAAAAATGGAAGAAACCCAATGTAATGAAACTGTTCCTTGTCATAAATTTTATTGCTGTTCAGTAAATACTACCTTTGGTATTTTCTCTAGAGGATCTCCAAAGTGTGTTCTTGAAGATAATCCTGTACTTCCAAGTGGGATGGAAGCTGGTGGTGACAGAAATTCTTTGTCAAAGATCTGTGTGGAATCTGACAGTGACATTTCCTTTACCAAAATAATTCCAAGCAAAGGTAACTAAATCAAAGTATCAGACATTGCTCTATTTTGAATTAGGAAAAAATTGTGTGAGTACAAGTTTTAAAAATTGCTGCTTTTGAAGGAACTGACAAGTAATTTTCTGCCTATTGTCATAAAGGGGGAATACTAATACTGTCCACTGGTAAAATGTTTGAATGAAGATGCTATATCTTCTCTATACCTGCAGTCCAGTTTCATTATCTACCAAACTGTTCAACCAAGTAAAATTACCTTTAGACATGCATTCGCATTTTATGTAATCAATAAAAACTTATTTACAAAGCAAAATACCCAGGCAAATAAATGACCTGTAAATAACCTTTCCAAAAGGAACAGTTTATAGGAAAATACTAATGTTATATACCTAACTGCTTTTTGCCTGGAACCTGTATTAAACAGAGCTTATCTCAGTTGCCAAATCCTAGTTTATAAAAATCTGGAGAAAACCCGAAGAATAGTCTGAATTTTTGACAGGTTCAGAATTTTTGCACAAAACCTTAACATGGTGTTTCTGTTTGGCTTTAATATGACATTTTCTCTCCCATTACAAGGACCATCTGATGTTCATCTGAACAACACAGAGTCAGAGCTGGAAAACATTTCTTCAAGTGTAAAGTTTGGATTTGGTAGAGCGTTACCAAAAAGCGTGTCCACCAGACGTCACTTTTCAAAGACAAGGAACCTTGGTGTAATTTGTACTGGTGTCTTGGACCATTTAGAAGTACCTGATTCAGTAAAAGAACTTTCTGAACAGAATGAAATTAGGCTTGAGGAAAGTCTAGATGAGTGTGCTACAGAAAATATAAATGCAGCTGTTCCTGACTTGAATGAAAGCAAGGTCGATTCAGGGCTGGTGTTGAGCCAGAAAAATTCTGGAACTACAGAGTTCAAATTAAAACGTAATTCTGATCTTAAACAATCGGAGTGTAAAAGCAGAGAAAACCCTCAAAGTAAAGAAAAGCGCCAGAAAGGAAAACCGCAGTGGCCACTTACTTCCCAACAAAGACCAGGAAAACAAGGTAAAGAGGCTTCTAAAGAAAAGCTGAATTTCTTGGGTGGCATCAGTGATGCTTATGACTTTCATTTGGAAGAGAGTGTCCATCTCACACCTTTTCGACAAAACAAGGTGAACAGCAGTGATACTGAAGTGGAGGAGGAAGAAGACTCGGCTGAAACCAATACCACTGAGTCAAGCAGTACGGCAGAGGACTCAGATGACAGCCTCTATGAGCCTTACAAGAAGAAAAGGCGAAGGTCTGTGGACGAGAACCCTACGTCACCAATCCATGCAAGGCCAAGGTCTAAAAGATGTTTGGCACAGCGTGAGCAGAAACTCCGTCATGAAGAAGAGACTGAAAACAACAAATCAAGTGATAAGTCTATTAGTAAGTGCAGAAAGTGTTCTGTAATTGGTTTTGTTTCCTTGAAAGATAACATTGTTTAAGAGGTTAGGGCCTTTATATTTTAGGGGTTTTTTAAATAGCAACTAAAAGTAATGTTTTAAGAAGGGTTAGATTTTCTTTTAAGCTTGCTTACCTGAATGACCTGACCTGTGCCTAATTTCTTCACAGGGCAGCCTTCTGAGCCATCTCGTGGGCATCTCTGTGATGTTACCAATACAGCTGCAGTGCTCCCCAGCACTGGGGATGCAGCAGTTGTCCCTGAAGGTGAAGAACCTCAGTCTCCAAAACGCAAGCGGCGAAGCTGTACTGTTACTGTGAGCTACAAAGAACCAAGTATTGTAGGGTAGGTTTCTTTACTTTGCAGTTTGATATAAAGTTCATGATTTTTCATCCAATAGAGGATTTGAGAGGCTTATTTAGATCTTGAAAACAAGACCTTAACAAAAGAGCTCATTCAAAGAAGTCTAGAGTTAGTAATACAGCCTAGTTCATGTGGAGTGGAACATACTAGCTAAAAGTTATTGTTTTAAGTGATGTAGGGAACAGAACTCAGTTTTGCCCCTTTTTTTTTTTTTCAAACAGGAAACTCAGGAGAGGAGATCCATTTACAGATACAAGCTTTCTGTGTTCTCCAATTTTCAAGCTGAAAAAAGACGCTAAACGACGTTCTCTTAAGAAAGATTCTACAAAAAAAATACAATGAGAAATTGGTTAGTTGTCTTTGAGATTTTCAGCAAAACCGTGCTCGTACCATGAAGAAAGTAATTTTCTGGATGGAATACTTTTTTGCACAATATGTTATATAAATATGTAAATAGCTATGTTTCTTGTATTAAGGATATCAGATGAAGGGGGCCTGGATTTTTTTCTAGTGACTTGTTTTTAATATGGATTGATTACTTTTGTAACTAAAGCAATTCTATTCAAGCTTCTTTTGAATGGATCTAGCAGTATATGAGAAATCTGTGATGGATAAGATGGTGAATGTTATTTTATGGGTGAACCTTAGCACTTAAGATGTTTTCGGCAGGAAGTATTTTTAATACAGATCTGTGTTTGTACAGATCTTGTTTATGTGATGGTTGTAGTTTCATGTTGAATCCTATAATAAACATCTTAGTGTTTGGAAGTGGCTCTGAATGGGTTGGTGTTCCTGTGGCAGTTTCCATAGTTACTCCAAGGGCACTAATGTCAGCAGTGGGCATTACAGAGGCCTGTGTACTGTCCCCATCTTATGTGGTGGCCTATGCACTGCTCAGAAGCAGTTTACCAGCTGTAATTTGATTCTGTAGCTGCAGCTCAGGCTTAGTTGGTCCTGCACTGAGTGCAAGTTAGGGTCAACCAGACAGAAACAAAGCAAATTTCTCGTGAAGGTTGGTGAAGAAGGCTCCACTTTGGTGGAATGTAAACTATTAGTCCCAACTGTTGCAGGACATTCGTAATAGTTTATAATAGTTTTGTCCCTGCTTTGCCCAGTGCCTTTCCCAGAGGAAGAGCTGCCACATTGGAGCTTGTGCTATTTAGTGCTGCTCTAGCCTGCATATGAGAACAACAGTGTTATCAGCTGTCCACCCCTCAAACTACTTTTACTTTGCTTGAGACACACTTAAGTATTAAAGGGTACGTGAATACCCAAATGAAAGCTACATTCCAAATAACTAATGGGAAAGTGCAAAAACTACACACTCGTCATTTGTTTTGCAAGACTGCCTGTTCCACTTCAATAGGTGCAAGATCTCTCCCTTTCTGTAATAAAAATGTTAATTACTATTTGACTTGTAACTTCTTGCATGACTCTTAACGATAACACTAGCTGCAGCTACTGAGTGTTTGAAAATAGTTGTTCACAACACAGCTTTCGGATGTTTGAATGGAAACTTTATCTTTGTATCCTAAAATTCTAGCCACATGGCCTCACCATCTCAATCTGGAATTCTAGAACTAGAGGAACTTAAGCAGAGTGGTTGAGTTGGTTAGAGCCTAGTGTTAATAATGCCAAGCTTGTGGGTTCCATCCCTGTATAGGCCATTCACTCAAGAGGTGCACTTAATGCTCCTTGAGGGTATTCTGTGAACCTCAGATGCTTTCATGAAGCAAATCTGGAACAGCTGTTCTATCAGGGACAGAAAAAGAACAGGGTGATTGCAAAGCAGCCCACGGCAGGTGTGGTGGGTTTTTTTCTTATTGGATTGAGCAAGCTTGAAGAATTGAAGTGATGGAACTGTGTAAGGAAGAAATCAGTCCTTCCTGATCTCAAATGTTTTCTCTAGAAGTGTTCAGTAAAACAGCTCTTGGCCACTGTTGCTACCCTTTGAACAGAACACTTTCACAGGACCAAATTCAAGTGGATGGGGAAAAAAAAACATCTCTTCCTAGTCTATAATTATCTGTCACATATTGGACAAGTGCAGGCTTTGTTTATGTGACTATAATAAGTGACCATCTCAGTACCATTATGGTGATGGTACAAGCTCAACCTGGACTGCAGTGTGCTGCTACATACATTATGTATTGTGAGTGAAGGACTCTTGAAAGCAAATACCAGCAAATAGCGTAAGAATGCTTTGAGGTGAAAAAATCAAAACTTTGGAACAGCTAAGTCAAGGAACTGTTGGAAATGTTGAGGAGGTGGGAGTAACAGCACTGTATCCATAAACCTGGGAATGCTACTTGGACTGGTCACACCTCAGCCCATCGTCCTCTTGGTGATCCCGGAGGCCATTTCACCTATTTTCTATCCTACCTGGAAGAGGCACTGACAGCACTCCTGTAGCTTCACTGTGCTTGGTTGTGACATTGCTTCAGTATGTATGTTTGTATCACAAGTACTAACTAATGAAAAAAAGAGACCAAAATAAGTAGGGTTTTGTACATATATAATTTAAAACTATTCTGTACCAGTACAATATATTAATTTGACAAATGTAAAGTTCATCAGCTGTTAAAGCATTTGCAAAAACCACATATCCTACCATAACTTTATTGCACAGTATCTATGAAAATATTAATTCTTAAATTAGAAAACACGTTTCAATATAGAAGAGACAATCTGATTGAAAGACGATAAGAAAATCTACTCTGAAAATAACAAAAATTCACAGGTTACCAAGCTTAACAGGTGCATCTGTAGGCCCAATCTACAAAACAGGTTTATAGCATCCTGTTCTGGCTATTAAAGAAAAAGTACTCACTGTACCTTTGTTATAGAGCCCAATGTAGGTCAGACTAAATTCATACAAAACACGATGGCAAGTCCAGCATTAACATTTTGAATACCTTGGGTAGCACATTTACTACTTCTAGATAGTTCCTGACATCTCCTTGCTGAAGTGATCTGTGATCTAACATTGCACAGGCATTTTGCAGGAATAGATTCTTTGACTCAGCACAGGATTGGTTTTCTCAGTCTCATAACTTGAATTTTACCAGTGTAACGTCTGTAAATATAAAACACCAAGAATGAAAGTTTAATCTGTTTTTCACAAAAGCAGTTATAATTTACAGTTACAAACTCTAATTAGAAAATGTCAAGGGACAGCTTTTTGGCCTGTACTGATCTCCATTAAGGATTTAGGTGTACCTCTTAAATGCAGTGTAAGCAACAAAATATATATATATATATGTATATGTATTATGAGCGTGTGTGTTCTTTTTGAAGACATACTAAGAGCTGTAAAATGTTAATATGTTCCTGGGTCTAAATAATCACAGTTAATAAGAATTTACAATAAAGCTTGGTAGAAAATCCAGTTTACCACAGAGCCAAGTATCTAAGCTCAAAGCTGTCCTACATTGTCTTCTTTTGTGTACAATAGTCTTATTTCTGCTGAACAATCTAAAGAATTTAGCAGTGAAGAGTAGTAAGTAGGGTGGATCATGAAGTGCATCAAAACCTTAACTCTACTAAGCCAATTAAAATTGTGTAGTAGATGCGAAGTAGTCTCTAAAGTTATTTTGGGTACTTATGTCCTGCATAAGCCAAGTCACTATGACATCACGCATCTAGCCAGATTTTTTTTTTCTCTTTTTTTTTTTTTTTCTTAAAGAGTGGTTATGAGATTACAATTTGCAGGTAAAATATTTATCAAAACTGAAAATGAATAGAAAAACTTGCATCTATCAATGATTACAGGCAATCCTTTTTCAGAACTGACTGCTCTTCTCTCACAGCTTCTCAACCAGCTGAGTGTTTCTTTTAAAAAATAATATCTTATAAAAAGATTCTACAAAGAAACAAGTGTTTCAGAACCCCCCCATACCTGTTGTTTTCCCTTACGATTTTCTTTTTTACTGGAAAAAATAATAAAACTTTATCAAATAGGTACTGCATTAGGTAAGCTATAACATTTGGTGTCTGGGAATTTTCTTCATCTTCCCAAACATGTGCAACTTCCCCCATGTTTGTGGGGTTTCTGAGGCTGTAGCTGATAAACTTATTACGAACATAAGGTAATCGGCACACAAAAGAAATTTTCCGTAATTAAATACATTATAAAGCATTTTAATAAAATAATTTTTGTAACTTCAGTATAATACATGTTTGCAAAACTAAAAGGGTTTTAAAAAGTGCTAAGTATTAAACAGAAGTTTCTTGAAAATCCCACAACTCGGATATAGAACGGCTTTCCCTGTCCATAACATAGGCACACTATTTGGTTGTAAAAAAGACAGTGTCACTTGTCAATTAATCCAGCTTCTTTAATTTTTGTGTAGAAGAATTTCTCCAGTATATTGGCACATTTGTAGTATTCACTCTCGGGGGGGTTGTACTCTCTGCAGTTTGTAAAGACTCGCTGCAAGTCTGCCATGAATAATTTCTTAGACACGTAGTACCTGTTCTTGAGTCGCTCGCTCATTGTTTTGAGATCTGCACAGAAGAAAAATACATTAACAGCGTTTGATTCAAATACTTTTTGTGTGCAATATCCCTTCAGACTGATTTGCCATTTAACATGAACTGGCAAAGCTAGGATTTGGAATGGAAATTGCTTTCATCTAAGGCATGCTCCAACTGAGCTGCTGGAACTAAGCAATATTTCACTGTAAGGATGAATTTATGTAGAGTTTACTTTTAATTCTTTAAAACATTAAAGCTTTTTTTTTTTCCTGCTCTCATACTTAGAGCTCTGAGTTTTCTGTGGGTAGTAGATGTCTCTAATGCTCTTCTGACTGTCCTGAGACAACCTGTTCTCAGTTCTGCTGGAGGAGGCCTTAGGGGTATATAAGGCAAAGAATTAATCTCAAAACATGTATGTTAACCTAAAATCCTTACTGCTGTGCAAACACAGCAGAGAAGATACACTGGTCTATACTACAGGCAGGATTTGCAGCTTTGAAAAAAAGATTGAATTTTTCCTACACTCTACATATATTTTTATTACCTCTTCAGAGTTTATAGTTGTATATCCTTTTTAAGAATCATGTGAGAACTGATCTCCCCTGCTTTCAGAGCATCATGCAAAACATTTACTTACAGAACATTCTTTAAGAACTGTTCTCCTTTATACTAAAATCAGTCATCCATAAAATATGTTAATCACCTCAGTGTTCTCCATATAGTTGCTTTCCCAGTCATTCTCATCAGGCATTTAAAAATTCTGTCTATATTACAAGTGTTCTAGGAGTGAATACAGGAATAGAAGTAGTGGGAGGTGTGCTGGATGCCTTGGCTTTTCTCACCTCAGATGCTCTAACAACTATTTTTTTAGCAATGCTTGAGCCAGGCACCAGCAGCACCTTTGTGAAACTGTAACAGATGTAGCTGAAATGAAGAAGACTTAATGTCCACGAGTTGCAAGGACAACAGAGACCAAAGACCTCCAATGCAAAGGAATTAAAGTTTTTAACTTCAGATTTAAAAACATGGTTGTATTTTTGTTTTGGTAATGTTTTGGGGGGCTCTGGAGGGTGTTTTGTTTTTTTTTTTTTTTTAAGGGAGATTTGAATTTATTAAAAGATAAGAAAACCCTGTCAACTTGACAAGATGGGATTATTTAAGGAAAGTTTGATGGATGCTCTCAAATACCTTTTCCAATGATACAGAACTTGCCACTCCCTAATTTTGCACAGTATTGTACTATTTGCAAAAGTAAAGGCTCATTCAGCTCTCATTAAGTCTGAAATTCAGGTGCCTATACCTAAAGTAGATATCCATAGACTAATTATAGCACCCAGCTGAGAAGGCTGTTCAGCTCACCCTAAAGGAAAAGTTGCCTGGCTGGAGAGTTAAGCTGTTCTCCTCTAAGTGCAGTGAAAGTTTGGTTCCATCTGTCACTCAGCCATACAGCTTTTGAATGGCAGATGAAAAGGGAAAAAACCCCCCAACGAGTATTGCTTCAAAGAGCACCCGAAGAGCACTTAAAACAGGGGTAAAAAAGCATTTATACATGAGAACTGACCTTAGGAGGTAGTAAAAAAATTTACAGGCATACCTCTCAAAAACTGTACAATTTAGTCTGTACACAAACATAAATGCAAATGTTATATCTTGTCTGAGCAACTTTTTACAGTATCAGCATGCTGGTAGGGAAAGCAGAAAGAAATCTGAAGTTAAACATGAATCGGGGCACAGTTTAGTCATGCTGGGTTCCTTAGCTGAAAAAAAACAAAACAAAACTAAACCAAAGACCTCATCTTAACCATCACAGTAAACTGCTGCCCCCACCTCTAGTGTAATGCATCTGAACAAGGAAAGGACAGACAACATTCCTACTCTGGGTTTGCCAACTCAGGTAAATTCTTTGTAACCACTGTTCAGATTAAACAGTCAGCTAGATCTGCTCAGAAAAGCAGATAGAGAAAACTCTGCCACAGAAGGGGATTAACATTCTTTTTCTTCATTGGTAGAAAATACATTTATGTCAGGGACACAGGAAGCCAGTGATTGGTTTATAAAGTATATGTGTATCTGCTACTTGGGAATGATAACCTGAATATAAAAAAATAATTAAACTAAATTGATATACATGGGCTTGGAGCCTATGCAAAGCAACATGACCAAACACTTATTCTTTAAGAAACTGATGGCTAGTAGCCTGCCATGAACCTGTGTTTCATTCTCTAACGATATAAAAGGGTTTAAAAATTGTAATCAGAATGATAGAGGTGAGTATTGCATAAAGGAGGAAGGAGTGCCAGAATTCAGTCTTAAATCTGGTGCAGTACAAATCAAGCACCCATTTAGAGTATCACTGAATTATCATTGAAATGATGTGTCCCAGAAGTCAAAAACAGGGTCATAAGACAAGCAGTCAAAAGAAAAACATTATTAGCAGTTGTGTACTTCCCTTTGCAAGCAATCCTACATAAACAATAGCTGCATTACTTATGAGTAAGAATAAATAAATAAATAAATATAACACCTCAGACAACTGTGGCAGATCTAAAAGACAAAGATAAAAGTTAGCTTACAATCAGTTGCATGAAGCATTTTCCTAAACTTAAATTGGAGCAAAGTGTTGAGACTTAGAAAACCCTGGAACCTTTGAAAATGTTTTCTCTACATGATTTAGAAATCTTAAATCTGTATTTCAAAGCAATTCAAATGCTCAGGTGTTCCTGAAAGTTTGCCTTCAGGTTTTTTAACATATGAGTAGGATCTGCAATGACCAGTTACTACACACAAGAACATATTCCTACAACTCACCTACACCAGCTCAGTCCTAAAAGCTTCTAGCTGACTGCACCATTTAAGAGCTTGTTAGGGTTCTCTAGGGCACGCTGAGATTTCAGGTATGTACAACATACATGTTTCACAAAGGTCACAGAGCACTCATCAATTTCAAATGACAGCACCACACTCTTGACAATTCAGAACTGCAAGGTATTCAGCTGCAAGTAACATACCTTTTTTCATAAAACAATCAGATTAAAATTTATCTGCTGAATCTGCAGCTATAATGATTTTTAAACTCTATACTTAGAAAATGTTAATGGCATTACCCATGGGAAACCTTATAACTTCATAATATCCAGGAGCTTCTGTTCTCTTCACGGGTTCCATGAAGGGCCAAGCGCTTTGATGGCTCTTTGGTAAAGAAAAAAGTAAGGTATCTAATATGGAAACTAGATATTGGAAATAATTTAAAAATCTTTACAGAAAATAAACTAGAAGTAGCACTCACCTTCACTTGCTGCAGGATGGTTTTTAATGTGCTGTAAAGTTGATCTGGATCCTTGGGCTCCTTACTTGAAGAAAAATACAAATAGAAAAAGATTCGTTTGAATCCGTTATCTTCATTCCTACAATTTGCATCTTACCTAAAAGCAAGTCCAAAGTTTCAAGCATTTTATGGAAGAAATAAAATTTAAAACAAGCAAACAAACCCAAATGAAAATCCTCAGAAAAGAACCCCACTACCCAAACCACATTTGCCCACAATAAAAACTAAAATTAAAAAAACACCCAAAAAATACTTAAGAACTCATCTCTTGCAGATTATTTATCTGATTTCCAGGGGATGGAAGGAAATAGCAAGTGACATTGTTTAAAGACTTTTCTCAAAGGAATATCCCAACTGCTTCAACATTTTACTTTGTGTAGCACTTACCCTCTTTCTTTTCCACTTGGTTTCCAGCCAGTCTCTCCTGTACACCAACAACATGAGATATTATATGGGAACTACAGTAGGTCAAAACATTAACTGAGTTATTGCAACTCAAAGAAGAAAAGCCACTTCAGCATTACTGCAGTAAAATGGGTCTGTTATAATAAAAGCTACTCTTAATAAATAACATATAAATAACATATTTCCACATAAGTCCACAGCCCCATTCAATTTCCTACATGACTCTTCCTCCAGACTGCTGAAAACATTCTAAAATATTTCTATATGAAACATTTCTTTTCAATAATTCAACACATATTTTAGTGCAACCCACCCCCTGTAAAGAATAATGATGACAAAGTTATCCAATCTGATTCCCCAGGGACAAAGAATAAATTGCAGAAAAGCACAGCTGAAAAAAAATCCCCCAGAACATGACACTTAATTTTTTTAACTTCTGTTTTGTCCTGTAAGTTCATGCCTAGCACAGAAATCATCGTTGTTCAGGAGTGGAGTGCATTAAAATGGTGCCAGAGGGAAACTGCTGCCTACACTGTGATACAAATCAAAGAGGGATAACATGTAAGTAAAATTATACACACGTACATAAAAGAGGATCAGCCTGGGATGCCTTGGGGAAATCTCAAAGACAGCAGTTGTAATGGAAACACAACAATCTTCACAGAAATCAAATCAGCAGACCAAAACAATTACATTCTAATCAAAAAGAACTGTGTGACTACATTAGTATTTCCAGTCTCGGACCTTTCTTGGGCTATTCTGCTTCTGTTCTACATTAAAAGGGATTGATACATACTAATTCCAGGAATGCTTTCTATAGGAATCTGCCGTACTCCGTCTTTGAAGCAAGAAAGGCCAGGGTAAACTTTTCGTATTTGAGCTTGCTTCCTTTCTATGAGCTTTTTAATGATCTGTAATAAAGCAGCAGAGAAAACAAAAAATAATTTATTTGGTCTAAAGTAACCCAGAAGATTAATGCAAAACTGTGATGAACAGAAACATTCTCACTTCCTAACCTTTCAGTCCTTTTCCATGAAGCTCGTAATGGGGCTGAGCTACCCGACCAAACACTGATTCTGCAAATGAAGCTACCAAGTCTCTCAGCTATTTTGGCACAAATACAGAAAACAAGGAGTCATTGCTTGCTCTGTTGATCACAAGCTGCACAGTTCCTGGGAAGACAGGAGTACAGGCAGAGAAGGAAACTTTCTGGAAGAAGGTTTGGGAACTGGCTATAAAATTTTAACAGCTGGAGCTTCTGAAATGCTTCAGCACAGCTGGTCAAAAATTTCAAGGCACATATTGAATGCATGTATTTTGATGTACGTATATGTTCATATCCCAAAATTTTAGAAGTAACCTATTCACTCAAAGTCTCCATATAGCTATCTGCAGGAGTTGCTTATGTATCGATCAAAGATACTCTCATGGAAGATTTTCTCTGGAGGATGTCAGAATGATGCCACTCTTCAGAACCAAAATTCAACGCTGATTGCAAATGCTAGGGAAAGGCTTTTCCCACTCCTGGGTACACTCTGTTTTACTTTGCCATCTTATTACCTCAAATTCTAAGCAATTTGCTTTGGTGCTCTTGATAACCACTTAGATACTTATCTAAGCTTTCTGTATCCTGGATATGAGACCTTCAAAACTTCGTAACTTGGAGTAAACAAATGCACAGCCATGCAGACAACCAGTTGGATAGACTATTTTCTTTGGAAATCATAAAGATGGACATATTTTTATTTTTAAGGACCTTTACTCCCTCACACATAGTATTTCCTCTCAAAGAAGAGAAAAAGATAAAACCAGACTTTCAATAGAGCTTAGAAATGTTAAGAGAAATGTAGTATACAACAGCACCATGACCAGATTACAGCATAATATGAAAATATTTTCAAACTAATTATTAAATCCAACTTAAGCCCTTCTTATAATTTAGGAACCAGTGGCTCTTCCTGACTAAAGCAAGCTGTTCAATCAGTACCAGTGATTGCTCACAAGTCAGTAGGTCGCAAAGCTTTGCATAGAGGGATTTGTCATATTTTTCAGAATGATTGTAAACAAGCTACTGGTACAGTGTGAGGTGATATGGTCTTAGCAGCCATAGGCATATACTCCAGTTCTTTAAATAAAAGCTTAGATCCCATGAAAAACTTCACTTCTGAAAGGACAGGTCCTGAAAAGTCTGATGTCTTGTACTGGCCAATACCAGCATTCAAGAAAATCGGTCATAATACAAACTGCCAAGATTCAAAATTATTTTTATGTCCAGGTAGGATTTTCATTGCTTTTGATAGGAGCAGACAAGCAAACACTCTTCATAAAGCTGCAGACTGTGAGGGCTATTTCCAAATATCCTTGCAACAGGGAGAATAAAAGGCCTGATCTGTGTTTTGAGCATTAAACAGGCAATCCTAAAATGCAGTTCCAAAGCTGTATGTAATTATTCTCAGAGAAGATTAACAGCACAGATCAGTGCATAACAGCAGCTAATAATTTTAGACACGAGAGGTCTGGAGGACCAAGGCACTTTATCTACAAGAGCAGTGTCTCCAAGTTCTTTAGAATAATGTGGACATCCCAACAAATAATAAGAGAGTAAGAAAGCTGATAAGGCAATCTCAGAGCCAAAATCTTGAGAACTAACAGGTTTCCAGAAGTGGCAGGTTATGGTGGTGGTTTGGGCCCAGAACTGTACTACTGCAGTTAGGCATGCCTAAGCTGTAACAGGCTACGAGAGAACATCCACAATCCACACACACTGACAACATCCCATCCCTAAGGGGCAGCTGGCATCTCCAGCAGTAGCCTGGAACCTCAAGGATCAGGCAGCCAAGCAGAATTGAAAGGGGAAAACTAATGGTCCCTGTTGTATGGACACATGAAAACTTTCCCAATGAGTGAAGTTAAAAAACCTTGTAAACTAAATGTAAAGCCATCAGGTACTGTCTTTCCTTCTCCAAGCACAGGCCAAATCACTCTATTGGAAGAAAAATGATTATTCCACAAAGAAGCTTTTTAACAAAATAAAAGGTCAGGTTTGAACAACCTTGAAAGAACAAATTATACTTATAATTTGTATTTCTTTAAAAACCCAGGCAGGTATTTAAATACGTCTGGAATCATCATAATTATTTTGCTAATAAACTGCCTTATTATATGGAATATTATTATGAACTAAATAAAGAACACATCACATAAACTCAGACTGGAAATTAAGACAGTCCACCCTTGACTTATATATTAAAAAATGGCAGAAAAAAGAATCCTCTTTTTTGTCAAGTAAAATACCACTCTAATGAACACTACTGATAGGGTGAGGAAAGAATTGACAAAGTCATAAAAAAATCAATCTCACAAGATTTTGCTTAGTTAACTACCACAAAATTGAACGGTGAATTACTCCTCAAAATACCAGTACTTTAACAGTCTTGCTCTTGTTAAGTCAGTAAGTTACAATTTGATGCTTCAACTACAAAATTTTGGCACTGGGACTTGAATGAAGGGATTATTCTAACTAATAAAAGTATACACTCAAATTTAAGCACCAAAGCAGAGAGCTAACCTGGCACCCACTGAACTGTTTCTAAACATCTGAATAGAGAATAACATTAAACATTTAATGTCAACCTTTACCTCTTTTTGCTTTTTGATGATGACAGAAAATTCCGTGTAGGGGATCCTTGGATTTAATTCACATCCCATTAATGTGGCACCCTCATAATCCTTGATGTAGCCAACATATTTTGCTTTTGGTACTTTAATATCTTTGGAGAAACCCTGACAAAATAAAAAAACAAAAACCTTATATTGTCATGATGCCATTTTCCTTTTACATTTGTTTTAACTGAAATGAATGAGGATTTAGAACCTAATTCATCATATTCATCAAATACAACAGAGTGCATTACATATCACAGTTCAATGCTGCAAAAACCTTCTCATGGGAGGCACTTGATACAAGAACAGTTAATTGCTAAGAAGGGAGATAGGGGAGATTGTATTCATATTGAATGTGTGAAGAGTAAGTTGTATCAGTTTTATATAGAGAATCACAGAACACATTGGGAGGAACTTGAGGAGCTTGTCTAGCCCCATCTCAGCTCAGAACAGGTCTCATCATGTCTGGTTGGTCAAGGCCATGACCACTCTTCAAGACTGTAAAGGACAGAGATTTCACCTCCCTAGAGAATATTTTCTAGTATTTCACCACCCTTAAGACAGGAAGGGGAAAAAAAAATTTCCCTAGTTGCAATTTCCCACTACCAAAGTCATCTTCACTGCCTAATGCTGTGCACCTCTGAGAATAATCTGACTCCATTTTGCTGACCAGAGAGTTGACACCTGTTTATCAAATCTATTTGACAGAATAGACATTGCCATTTTTCCTGAATTTGAACCTCATGCTTCAAATCAGGAGGAGCTGCAAGTGCAGGTCAGGTAAGTTTTAGTCTGTCACAGGTATGCCTAGTCCCTCTTTATATTTCTTATAGAATCAGTGAAGGAACTGATATTTTACTAGTTTTTAGACTAGACAAATTATAGACTATACCATATACCTCTATTCAGACGATTCTATCAAAGTAAAATGCATTAGAAGCCAATAATATTACGAGATGAACACAGAACACATTTTATAGATAAAAAAACACATGTAAAATTGCACTATGCATTTTATCCAACTACTTTGTCATGTCTAGTTATTTAGTTCATCACTGCTAGATGTTAAACTTCTTGCACAAAGTAATTTCTTGCATTGAACTTACTTGTTTTTTGAAGTAGCCAATAGCATATTCATCTGCATACGTGAGAAAGTTGAGAATGTTGTGTTTGATGTGGTACTCCTTCAGGTGGTTCATGAGGTGAGTCCCATAACCCTGTGTGAAACACATGAGGAAAAAGCCATGACAAAGCCTTTGGGGACTGCACGTATTAGAACCTGTGGACCGAGGGTTATTACACACAGTTTTTCAAAATGCAGTCTTTCCTCTAGATCCTGTTTTAAAGGTTTTCTCTTAATTAACTTGGTGTTGCACACTCAAGAGCAAACTCTTTTCAGCCTTGTAGGGGTATCTTTGTGACCCAGCATGGAAGCTGTAATTCAAGGTGCCCACCTTCTTTTTTTTTGTTCCACTTCTAAATTAGATATTAACCATTAAAATCAGATACTTCACCAACAACAAAACTGCACATACTGTAACAATAGAGCATCCTTTCGGAGCCATATCACTTCAAAACCACAAAGCAGCAGCAATACTGAAATTATTCCAGTGTTCTGTGCACCTCTAGCAAAAGAGTCTCTGCCTCAAAGGATTTATTAATCTAAACTTATCATAAAGCATAAAAAGGAACAGTGAACAATTACCATAATAAGGAGCAGCAAATTATTGAGTCCACAATCAAACAAATAGCTTCGCCTTCTGACTGCACACAGGCATGATTTCCATTTAAATTCAACCCCAAAGCAAACACAAGGTTGCATTTATTCACATTACCAAGTAAGCCATAGTCATCCCCTTCTACTGTGGTATGAAGAAATGTGAAGTAGACAGGAAAGCCCATAATAATGTTTTGTTCCTGCATATGTTCCAATTTTCTCATCATGGAGACTAACTGGACGCTTAAAGAAACATACATGGATTCCTTTTGGGTACTCTCTTCTTGAAAACTGGGAGAATTTTTAACTTATTTACAAAAACCAGAAAAATAAATTAGAAAATACAAACTTCTGATTTAATTTCCAATTTAATAGCCCCAAATATGGCAATTGCCAGATAGGAAACTAAACCACATACAGTAAAATTTAAAATTATTTTGTAGCAGGGGACCAAACAACCTCAAAAACAATTCAATTTATATGGGAAAACAGTTTAGTTCCCATGTTTTTTACTCCAGCCTCAAACTGAATTAAAATAGGAATTTATTTTTCCTAAGACTAGGCAGGTCACCCATGTGTGAACATTTGTTTTTTCTCAGTTACCTGTTGACAGGGTCAGCTTACTCAGAGAGAAAAGTGGGAAGGCAAATTTTCAGAAACACTTAACTGATACAGTGAGGCACCCAGAGGATAAAAGAATAAATAGTGTGTTATGCAACCCTGGGGGCAATCTGATGAGTCAGAATTATTTGCTCTATTATTTTGAAAGATTATTCCTAGAAAATCACGACACACCTTTGGCAGTCTCGCCTGTGTTGTGCAGTTAGGAATAACTTAGGCATATTCTGTTAGGGTTTGCATTTGCTAAAACACTTTGAATGCTGATAGGTCACTGCTGAGTGTAGGGGATTGCTCCTCTCTGACACCAAAGTTGAGTAAAATCAAATATAACCCGAGTATTAACAGTTGTTACAGACTCTCAATCCCACTGTGTTACCCTTTCACACCAGGGTGTATGATTTCTGCATGTTAACTGCTACACACTCTGAATTAACCCACATCTCAGCTCTTGCTGCTTGAACTGAAAATCATGAAGCTACAGCACCATCTAAAGGCATAATACTGAACCAAATGGTCAGAGTTAGATCTACCCATACCAGCTGGAAAAGCTGGAGCAATCTCATGTATTCATAGTGCTCTGTATTCTTTCAACACAGATGCTTATTCTCAAAATTCTGAGAAAATGTTGCAAAATTAACTCAAAAAAGAGTGTACAGAATAGACCCTGTGCTTGTTTTGAGATGTAAAACTATACCTAATTTTTTACTGTATCTCATTTTGATTGAAGTCATGTAATGTGACAAAGTGATTGAATACAAATTACTGCCCCACACAGGCAATACGTATTCAGTCAACCACGATGTGATGAGTGATGTTACACTACACAGAAACACAGCTACTGGGGACAGAGGCGTGAAAAGTACAAGAATGGCAGACTACTGGCCACTATTGCTCCGCTGAGAAAAATTTTATTTAATTAATTAATTACAGGTAATCCCACTATTACGATGATGATTCTAAATCCGCACATTTTAGTTTGTTTTTTGTGTATTATATTCAGAATCGCTGTATCTTTCAAAATCTATTTATCTGGCAACTCAGCAGTGTATTCAACATGACTAAAAAATTAGGAGCACATGCAGTAGGTGAATGGCACTCAAATCCATTTAATAATTAATACTCCATTAATGATCCATTTAATACTCCTAATACAGAATTCTTTTTACCTTGACTTGCTCATTGGAAGTCACAGCACAGAAAACAATCTCTGTAAATCCTTGGGAGGGGAACATCCGGAAGCAGATACCACCGATAACACGACCATCTTTTATTAATGCAAGGGTTTTATGTTTCCTGAGTAGACAAAAACAACAACCACTTTAATTCATGTACATAGCACATAAAGTGCCATTAACCTTCCTTCTCGCAGAAACTTGATTCACTTCTTTCCACGATGACGATGCAATTGTATATGCCTCCTAAGTTAGCCACTTGTATCTACAAAAGAGTTGTTATTTTAGTATCAGGCTTTCAATATACCATAAAGGTCACCATCGTAAAGCAAGCTCCTGGCCTTGCCAAGGAGATACTCGGGTAATGCCCAATAAATAAAAGTTGTATTGCTCTCACTGAATCTATTGCTGACAGTTACACCAGTGCACAGTTCTCAGGATGATTTTATCCTGAGTAAATTAGAAATTAATGGAGTTACAGGAGAGAGAGTCCCTTCAAATGGATTCCTGTTTCCTTGCATGCACTCTCCATAGCTAAGCTATCAGTTTCAAACGCAGCTTGAAAGACGAAGTAAGAGAGGACATTTCTTATTTCTAATCACCCACTCCTAGGGGAATCAAGACCAGAATAAATATCCATTTCTGTTGCACTTATATTGACTGCCAGGAAAGATGTAACAAGGTGCAATCTCAACTCTTATGTCAAGGATAAAGAATTTTAGTATCAACCTCAAGGTGTGAAAACAGTGCATGTTTCTTTAGACAATTCAACACACAGTATCATATAAATCATATAAATGATTCAGTTAATTTACAGAAGGAAGTTGTATTTTGGGGGAAAAGTTGGTGCCAAAATGAGCCCCTGCCAAAAAGCCCAAAGAGTAGTTATACAGTATGTGCCACCATTGAAGAAGATTTTATACATATTATATATTCTTCTTTTTCTTGTACTTATTTTAGTGCTTTTTACTTGTGGAATGACAGCAGCAATGCAGTAGCTTGAGCTTTTGTGGTGGTTTCACCCTGGCTGGATGCCAGATGCCCACCAAATACGCTCTATCACTCCACTCCTCAGCTGGACAGGGGAGACAAAATGTAATGAAAGGCTTGTGAGTTGAGATAAGAGCAGGGACAGATCACTCAACAATTACCACCACAGGCCAAACAGACTTGACTTGGGGAAATTAGTTGAATTTATTACCAATCAAAATCAGAGCAGGATGATGAGAAATAAAACAAATCCTAAAACTACCTTTCCCCTCCTTCTTCCTGATTCTCTACCTTCTTCCCCAAGCAGTGCAGGAGAATGGGGAATGGTGTTATGGTCAGTTCACCATATGTTGTCTATGTCACAGCTTCCTCTTCAAGGAGAGGAGTTCTTCCCCTGCTCCAGTGTGGGGTCCCTCCCATGGGCTACAGTTCTTCAGGAACTGCAGTAGCACAGGTCTCTTCCCACAGGGTCACAAGTCCTGCCAGCAAAGCTGCTCTAGCAGGTAGTGTGGGCAACCCTCTTCACAGGGCCACAGGATCTGCCAGGAGCCTGCTCCAGGGTGGGCTTCCCACAGGGCAACAGCCTTCCTCCAGGTATCCCCCTGCTCCGGCATGGGGCTCCTCCACAGACAGCATGCCTCACCACGGTGTTCACCATGGAAGGTCAAAGTGCTGGAGCAGTTCATGAAGAACTGCAGCCTGTGCAAAGGACCCAAGTTGGAGAAGTTCATGGAGAACTGTCTGTCGTGGGAGGGACCCCACACTGGAGCAGGGGGAGAGTGTGTGGAGTCCTTCCCTGTGGAGGAAGGAGTGGCATACACTACATGGGAACTGACCACAGCCTCCATTCCCCATCCCCCTGCGCTGCTTGTGGGAGAAGGTAGAGAACCATGAATGAAGCTAAGTCTGGAAAGAAGGGAGGGATGGGGCAAAGGTACTTTAAGATACAGTTTTTATTTTCTCATTATCCTACTCTGATCTGATTTGTAAAAAATTAAACTAATTTCCCCAAGTTGAGTCTATTTCACTTGTGATAGCTATCAGTGAGTAATCTCTCCCTGTCCTTATCTCTACCCAAGAACTTTGTACTTTCTCTCCCCTGTCCAGCTGAGGAGGTGAGCAATACAGCAGGTTTCATGGGAACCTGGCATCCAGCCAATGTCAACCCACCACAGTCCCACAACAAGAAGCCACTCACCATTAATACAGCCACCAAGATGGTATTTGGGTACAACCCAACTAGATTGACCAGGAGTTATGAGGGCTTGAAAAGATGGCAAAAGTGTAGCACAGGCAGAGATGCTCTCCACACCACCTCTGCTGGCACCTTCCTACACCCCTGCCTGCAAACAGCACCAGACTCCCTCTGCCTCACAGGCCAGCCCCTCTCCAAGGATACTCACGGATCAAAGACCAAGCGGGTGATGTACTCCTTCGGCATCCGAGGCAGCTGATGGGAGAACACGTTCTGCAAACCAACCAGCCACATCATGATCTTCTTGTTGGGCTTCTGGTTCAGGGAGTTGCCAACCACATGGAATTCAATCACCCCCCTGCGCTCCTCCAGCCTCGCTGCCTCGTCCCGGGCCGAGTGTGCTGAGAGGAAGTTGGTCTGTACCACACAAAAGAGGAACAAAATCACAGTTTTGAGACTTCACATTCTCTGACAGAACAGCCTTAATGAACAAGCAAATAAAACCCACTCTCTTTTTCCAACAGATCTGCCAGTGATTGCCTTTGTAATGTACCTTTGCAGAAGGGACACCATCAAATACGCCAGATATAAGTCTACATTACAGTCTATAAAGGCCTATCTGAATTTATATTGGTACAGATTAGATAACAACAACTATGGTTACGACTCAAAAAGTTCTAAAACCTTTTGAGGGATAGCACTCCTCCAGCTGAAGTTTATGCCACTAAGTCTTCATATTTTCTTTAGTCTTAACCAGCTTGGGCATGACTTGTGGATTCGCCTACACATACTGCAAATCACACATTTTAATGGTACTGTAGGAAATGTCATTTTTTTAAAAAAAATTTATTAGTGCTTTCCACTATCTCTACCACTGCTGTAAGAGCCTAAAAAGAAGATTTTAATTCCTACAGAATTTGCTGTTATATATCTAGCAATTGCATCTATATATCTGAATGCAGATTAAATTAATACAGAAAATTTATTTAACTTATTTTTTTCAAGATCATTTTACAATGCCAAAACATCTCTGTATGCACATACTGTTTACTTTTTTGAGCAAACTTTGGCTGCTGGGTTTCTATTCACTGCCAGCCCCAACAGCCAGGCTGGCACAGCATTTGTAATATGCAGAGCCATCAGTCACAGTGCATAGTTTGAATAAGAAATGTAGGTGGTTCCAAATCTTCAGCAGTTTCTAGCTAAATCTTGGCAAATGAGCTGCTGGCAAAACATAGCCTGGCAGAGGGAACAGAAGGAGGAAAAGCCAGCCAAAGGAAAAAAAAGTGCAATTCTGTACGTGGCACAATTCCGCAATTCTGTTTGTTTTTCTCCTCCAGCCGAAAAAAAGAGCAACTGGGGAAGAGAGAGCAAATAACTGTTTAGATCGGTTTCTGCACTAGAGAGAGGTTTTAACTTCGGATATTTCATTCTGCTGCAATTTTTGAACCCCATTTAACCTTATTTCATGAGGTGTATCTATGATTAACAATAAAAAGCATACTCTGGAACTGCTCTGTAACAAAAGTACCTTCCAGGATAACCTGAGATCTACCTTTTTACTATCACCAGTTTACAAGTCGCTTTGCTAACTGTACACAACACATTAAGAAAATTGTAGAGCTACTCCTCATGTTAATGATGTATTTCTCCAATATTTTTTGCTCACCTAATCATACTCTTTCAAAGCCTATTTTTCTTGACAGGACTTGTAGCTTATCACATTCTATCCATGTGGAACATTTACTAAAACCAGACCATTTACAAACAGACCATTTGCAACACCAAGTCTGTATCTCACCTCTGGCCCAAGCATTGCTGCAGGATCTGTAATTGTTGACATTACTTCGTTGATTAACTCAATAGGAATGTCTCCTACAACCCTTGGTCTTTTAGAATCCTCCAGAGAATAGGGTTCATTATTTTTTCTCTTTTCCCCTATAAAACAAAACGCGGACAAATTAGAAAAAACCGAACTGTCACAGACTGGCACTATGAAGCCTAGCACTTCTGTTATATCCTTTAGTTTATATGACAAGTTTGGGGTTGGGTTTTTTGGGGTTGTTTTTTGGTTTTTTATCCCCATAGACAAGGAGAAAGCAAAATAAATGAAAACTGAAAAATATTTATCACTTCTCAATTTTGCCTTTGCACTGGGGTATTAGCATGAAGAAGCGTGAATATATCTCTCCTTCCACTACACCTCTGTAAATTCACAGTGTAAGTATTTGCTTTTTCTTTTTGCTTAAAAATCCTCTGCATGGAACCTCTGTGCAGCTGTCTTGGAAGGTCAGTGCTCAATACACAAATTGCATGCATATTTCTGGATAACAAGAAATCCCCATTTTAGGATTCACTGGAACTAAGTAACCATACATTTCTTCCACCTTTTCTGTAAAGAAAGCAGCACGTACAGTCTGATGTGTCATACATATTTGAAAATCCATATAAAGTTTTCAAATCAAAATATACCAAGTCAATTATTAACTGCCCTACTAACTGCAGAGCCACTTGTATTATATAGCAAAAGCAACTAGTTAAATTCATGGAAGAAAAGTCCACCAAGGACTAGCAGAGGTACAGTATCAGAGAGCCAGCTGCTAGCACAGGATTATCCCACTCATCACCCTACTCATTCCCACTTCCGAGGGAAAAGTTGAGAAATGACCTCAAGGAAAACTGCAGTTTAGGAGCCGCCTGAAGTTTCTCTGCAGTGAACACTGAGACTAAAAATTCACTTTGGTTTTGCTTTTTCTCCTTCCTTGAGGACACTTTACATAAGATGGGGATCATCTCTCTGACCTACAACTTCTCTTGACAGGCTCATTAATCCTGAGGTGCTTGAAAAAGGATTTATTAGGAGAATTTATGCATTCACCAACCTTTTTTCTCACAGGATTTTTTTTTTTGACCTAACCTCATTGAGGTTTTAAATTTAACCTGTTTGGGTGTGTCTGTGTTTTTCTTTGCTGCTCAAATGTCTGCACTTTCAGTACCTTGAAAAACTGAAAAACCCAAATGTGATGGCCCCTTCTGCTCTGCCATTATTTAAATGAAACCTTTTCTCATGGTTTATAATAGATGTACTCTAAGAAAAGTATTTTTTAAAAAGCTCTGACACCATCAGACCCTTCCCCATTTTAATTTTTTTGCCGATACAGTTGCCATTTCTGTTAGTTAAACATTACCATAGTGGAGAGAAAGGTATGTGTGTGCACATCTTTCAGCAAAAACACCTCAAGTTTGCTAATGTGGAGTGAAGGCAAAGGTGACCATACACTGCAGCTGATAATATCAACAGAAGCCAAAAGGCAAGGCTCCTTCTCTATTACCTAAGTTTGGGTCAAGGGTAGAAGAAACTTTACAAGCTGGACTCATATTCCCACTGTTGGATTGCTCCAGAGATGAAGGACTTGCACTGTATGCAACAGATCTTGCAACAGGAGGTGGACTGATAACTACAACGACAAAAAAAACAAACACAAAAAAATCAGGTCATGGAACCCGTTCTGGTGCCGATGGAAAGAGTGTCACAAAGATGGGCACCCCCCACCCAAAAAGTAACAGTGAACACTGTGCAACAGAGCAATGCCACCAGTTCACAAGTAGAGACATTAAAGCTTTATCTCAGTGTATTTTTCTAAACTAAATTCTACCTAAGCAGGGACTGCTGGATAACAGGGACTGCAAACATCAGGCTTTATTATTCCGCAGTGC
The DNA here is from genome assembly GCA_013397865.1 of Struthidea cinerea. NCBI lineage: Eukaryota > Metazoa > Chordata > Aves > Passeriformes > Corcoracidae > Struthidea > Struthidea cinerea. The sequence goes on from VZTI01003270.1 coordinate 70,939, forward strand.
TGAGCAGAAGCTAAGAAAACAAACTTCCTTCACATACCTGCCAAGCCTGCTGGCAACTAGCTTCATGAAAAGGTTTTTCATAGGGCTCTACTGAAAAGCAAAATCTCATCGTTCAGCTTCAGCTGTCCACTTTAACAGTGCTCTAAGACTGGTTGGACAAGTCAAACTCAATAAAGGGAGAAGTTGTTTTACCAATTAAGAGAATGAAACTATTATTTTAAAGGGTCACAGACTAACATCTCTCTCTAATATTTTTAAAAAACCCCCTACATTAGCCCTAAATCATGCAGTTTTCATTTGTGTTACCCATCACTAAATGCAAATTACCTGTCTGGATTCCCAGCTGGCCAGTGCGGGAACTAGACACCATGAAATCCTGATCCCAAATGGGAGAATTCTGGCTGTACACTTCTTCTTCCAGCATAGACAGAAACCTAGGCACAAAACCAGGCAAAATATCAACTTCATGGGATCATTCCAAACAGGTTCTTTTTCAAAATAAGCACTTGCAATGTTTTTAAATTAAAAACATCTACTAAGTCAGTAAGAAAATGCTGTTGGCCAATGCTATTAAAAAGTAAACCACACACACACAAAAATCACAAGCCAGAGTTGACATGAAGTATCATAATTCAGTAGAGTGCTTTCATCTATGAAACCTTACATTTGATTACAAGCAATATTTATCTAATTGCAAGCGCAGAAAAAGACAGTTACAAACTACTTTTACAGAATAAAACTCCACTAATAAGAAAGCTATGAGTTGACTAATGTTATCCAATGATGGCAAAATATGTCTGTTTTGATAAACCAGTGTTTTGCAGATGCACTTGCTTTCTGCCTTTTATAAAATCCCAGTGTTACTAACAATGTGCTTAGGAAGATATTTTCATTCCTTTAAGTGTCCTACTGTAACATTTAATTGCATGTTTGTGATTGAATAACAGTATTTTTTACCTTTGGTACAGTTACAGACACAGCACGATTTTAAACTTCTCTTAGCATTATTATATTCCACAGACCAGACTCTCCAGCACGCTCTCCTTCTCAGGGCTAATACACCAATTTCCTCTCAGCAGCAAGACAGCTGCTTATCCTATGTGGCACAAAAGGGGTTTTCAGACCAGAAGTTGACATGGCACATTTCTGCTCTCTGGAGTCATCTATACGTATAGAAACTGTTCAGCTGAAACCAACAGGACTATTGCTTTCATGAGCAGGATAGGGATTTTCAGGATCAAGTCAGACTCTTGTACTGTATATACAGGACAGCCATACCTAAGCAATGTGCAGTGTTTGCTGCTGTCTATACAGCTGATAATGCCTAAAAAGTTTGTGACACTGACCTGACCATCTGTGACAGAGCAGAAGGACAAATTCAACTTTAGCTAAAGCTCCACTTCCAGGCAGCACAGAGGCTCTGCCTTCAGCCCTGTTAGCGACTACTTCCTAGGTATGCACAGACACAACCTGTGGGTGCTCCCTTTGCTCAAAAGGAGAGCCCAGGGCAGAGGGGAGCCCTGTGCCAATGCCAGGCTCCCTGCTCTAAGACACAGGTCTTCTCCAGGGTTCACTCTGGCACAATGCCAGGGAAGAGACAAATGCTTCAGAAAAGTACAGCCCGTGAAAGATTTAAAATGTTATTCATATTTCCCACAGATGATCTGCAAACAGTACTTGTCTTTTTTCCCCAGCAGAATATCAAAAGGAACTGCAGTGAATAATAATGCTTTTCAAATGACTGCAGAAGGCTTTAAAAGGCAGTGAAAACAGGGGCATATGAACACCTACTTCTTCCACAAATCTGCTCCTTTCATCAATGGGGTGTTAAATCCTTCTTTATATGTTTCAGGGCCAGATCTCGATCTTGTTCCCAGATAAGCACCAATATGCCCGTATGCATAACAGTCTACCCCAAAGACAGTGTACATTTTTCAAAGTGGTAAAATAAACTATTAGTAATAGTAGAAGCAACAAATCCTGGCTCTACTCAGCTTAGGAAAGTTCATGTTGTTTTGCATTCCCCTGAGCTCTAACTCATCTTCTGGCCCAACACAGTAGCTTGCATAGATAGCATCAGTGCCACCAGGACTTCTGTAGATTCAGTTCACTTCTTGTTAGGAGGGACAGGCTTTTAAAGTGTTACTTGGAGAACCAAGCTACCCTCATAAAATAAAGATATTTTTAAAGTGATACACTACTTTAACAGGAATTCATTACAATGAATAATCTGTCACCATCACTGCTCCTCTTTACCACCAGTAAAATGTTTGAAATTAAGGACTGTCAAAGTTGAGCATGTTTCAATACTCCAGTATGTAATTATTGCTGTTTTACTGTGAGAGATCGTCATCAACATTCCAATACTGGAAAAGATAGTCAGTATGAAATTCAGGAGTTTAGGATTCATTGATGCAGTTTTATACTGACTCCTCCCTAATAAACCCGTCTCTTCTGGGGGTGGGGTGACTACTTTGTTCACTATTACAATGCTGAATTAAACTGAAATTCTTATAAACTCTGTACAGCACCCGCCCTTTAATGCTCCATCACCAAAGCAGATGCGAACACGTTTTTAGAGGTCTGGAGCTACATTGTTTCCAAGGACTACAGAAAAAGAAAGTAATTGACCTACAATATCTGCTAATAGGCAAAAAGCACAATCCCCCAGCAGTATGAATAAGCCTTTTCATAAAGTAAACCCTAGGACAAAGCAAAGCAAGCAATTGTGTACATAAATACACTAGTCTAAGTTATGGCAGTAAAGAAAGCCACAGTATCTAGTTGCTAGTGAATAAAAAGATAAACTATTTTAAACTGCAGGTAATGTCTCCCTTTCCACAACAAAGTTGCAGGTTAACTTTGAATGCAGGCACACTGTGACCCCTTACTTTGGAAAATGAGTGAGGATTAGTGTTCGTTTTTCTTGAGGAAGCTTGTCTTTTTCTTGCCTGGCCTGCTCCAGCAATTGTCGTCTCATTACAGTAAAAACAGAGCGAAGCAATGTCCTACCAAAAACCTGGGTGGTTTCATACCGAGGTAGACTGTCACAAAACTGAGGGACATTGCAATAACAAAGCCACCTGTAAAGAGGAAAAAAGCCAGATAATTATCACCATCTAACTTAGTGCAATAAAACCACTACCCACATCATTTATAATGCACCTGAAAGCTATATGACCATATAAATCAGTTCCACTACAAGGCTGGGCAGAGTTAAGCAGCATTTATATTGCCCAGTTTTTTAAAGACATGACAACCAAGTACTTTCAAATTTCCATATATTCTTTTTCTCTGCAGTCTAGTTTCCACAAAGTGCTCTTGTTCCAGACAATAATCATAGATTACAGAAAATTCATGTTGATGTCAAGGATTCTCTCCACAGCTCATTCATTCAGCCTCATACATCTCCTGCCACTGACTCCAAAGACCCTTAGCATAGCCTGTTTTACCCTCTAAACTTCTATCTTTCCCCACATAGAGGCAAAGTGGGTGACACTCTTAACTAGTTCCATCCCAACCCAACTGGACTCCCGCCCTGGTCTTCCACCGGTTGGCTTCTTCCCATTATACTCTGACTTGTTACTCTTTCATTACCAGTACCTCCATCCATAATAAGCTTCTTGATACGGAAAATTACAGCATGTCATGTTTCTTTTCTAGGAAAAGGGATTATGATACCGAAGAGATAATTCAGGAGTACACTGCCTATGTAGGTCACAGTATCTGTTAATTTAATAAACAAGATTTTGGTATCTGTGTGTAAGTGAACAGTCATTGGTATCTGGAACTTTAGCAGAATCACACCACAGCCATTATGAAAGCTCCAGCAATGGAAAGAAAATACTAGGAATTGGATGCAAACATACTGTGCTGGATCCTGCACACATTTCCTCATCCAGACCTAAAGTACAGCCTGTCTCGAAATGTTCTCCCAAACTCTTGTGCCTTAATCTTTGCAAACAGGAGTTGCAAAAGAATTGCGAGATAGAGTTGTTCACAGACTTCTACTCCCTGTTCTTGGCTGATAAAGCACAGCTCTCAAAACACAAGAATGCACGTGAAACTCTGATACAGTTTCATTCAAATCCTCAGGTTCTCAAATGAAATTGGTGACTGCAAAAATTCGGGTGTGCCCATGGTGCACAGCAGCACCCAGAGCAATGCCTCAGACAACACAGAGAAGTTCGCAATGACAGGTGAGACCTGATGGGAAGAGCACTTTGGGTCGGGGGGACCTTAGGGACTGCGGGCAGGATAGTTTGAGAAAACACAAGTGACAAAATAATTAACAACAAAAAGCCACCAAACAGAACCAATTAGCTATTGATTCCTAATACGAGTTAACTCCTACCACCCCTGGCTGACACCTGTTATCACAAACAAATGGAGGCCAAACACCCACCATACGTGGCCTTAGGAGCACCATAACTGTCCTTTATGGCAATTATTGGAAGTGACAGGACATCTGAGTCAGACACAGGCACAGCGCAGTCTGCTCTGTCACTAGCCAGAGTCTCGACTCACACCAGGTTTGCTGTTCTCCTTCCTGGAGAGGAGGTGTGTCAGAGGAAAGGCCACCAGGAAAGCAGCCAGAAGGTGGTGCTCATCCTCGGCCAGCAGAGGTGTCCGGCCGCTCCTGAGAACAGGGTGCTGACAGAGGTTAACTACCCGCTGCCTGCGCCGGCAGGACCCTCAGCTGCGCTCACTGAAAAAGGCACTGCACTACTCTTGTGAGAAAAAGAGATACATGTCTTTTCATCCTAGCTCTTCTTCCTCCAGCGACTGAGTTACTCCTTTGAATTCTAACAACACATGAAAAGGTCATAACAAGAACCATAATTTTAAGGAGCCTAGTAATATCTGTTCCTCATTTAGCATTCAAGCACTCACAAAATTAGTTTGATTTTTCAACTGCTCTGTGACTTGGTTTCAAACAGTGATGCTTTACAATGCTTAATGTTACCTTCTCTTTTACTTTTTTAAGTTGAATAATAAATAGGGATCTTAACACGAGGCTCATATCTTAAGAAGACTGAGAGCGCTTCACAAACAGAGAACTTCCAAAAGCATTGTTAGATACAAGTGCTCCAGCTGCTACTCCCTGTTCTTGGCTGATAAAGCACATTTCTCAAGACACAAGGATGCATGTGAAACTGATATAGTCTCACTAAAACCCTTAGGTCTTCATGTTAAATCCATGGCTGCAAGAATTCACAAGGTCCATCTGTGGCATAAAGATACTGGTGTACTCCTGAAGTTTGTACGTGCCCTATTTGTAAGGCAGACTCCTAACAAGCAAAAGCAGCATTACCTGGTATAATTCACTTTATACCCCGCAATATCATCATTGGGTGACCTTAGTCTTCGCTGAGAAGGTGTCTCCAGGTGCCAGTAGTTAATGCGGTTCAGAAACATTTTAGCCAGTTCCACTATTGTTTGCCTTTCCTTCGAGGGTAAGTGGCTAAATTTGTACTGCACAAAATTATTCACACCCTTAAAAAGTAAGAAAATTCTGTTTAATAATTTAGCCATAATTTTTATAGGAGCATCCTCAAACATTCCTCACTTTATGTTTATTATGAACTTGCATTGCTTGGGAAAGAAAAGAAATATTGGAGACCATGAACTCCTTGCTTAGCTACTCACGTAGCTGCCACAGGCTGGTACCTGTGTACACAGCAGAAGGTACATCCAGGTGTTTTTAACCTACCGTCAGCAGCTGATGAAAAGGGAAAGAAGAAAAAATTCCTTTTTTCCTTCCTTCTCAAAGTCAGTGAACAGAGAAAGTTCTGGTAGGCTTTCATCTATACATAAACCAACTATCACCCTCAAAACTCTCCAGCTACTTTTCGATAATAGATTAGGGCTTATGGACTTCTACTTAAGTTTATGTCTACAAATCCTATTATTTCTTCAAGAAGTCCTAAAACTTCGCAATCATGTCTCCTCATTGCACGTTGGATACTGTCCAGTTTGAAGAAAAATCTACTGGAAAGTATTAAAATGGGTGACTAAAAGTGCTGCAACTCATATATTTTATAAATCCATTATAATACTGGTGCTTAGCAAATAATTTTGTTTGATTGAGTTGTTGAGCTGCTAAAAACTGAATTGAAAATATTGGTCTTTTTTAAAGGGAAAATTATTTCAAAATAAGCTGTAAGAAGAATTACCCTTTAATCTCTATGCTTTATTTTCTTAAGCAACTTGAACATTATGAAGAATTTGGCCAAAAATGGCATTGTACAAAACCTTTTTAATAGTGTATTTTAAGGATTAGGAGCCTATGGGGATTACATACACATTTTTTGCTTATACTCAAACTAAAGGAGAACCTAAAGTGAAGACTTCTCAGAAATTCAGCAATGAAGCGGTTTGATCTTCCTAACTGATAAGAAGTGAGAGTCGTAAAGAAATAATTACTACACCATAACAGTCTTCACATTTAAATGTCCTGCTTAATAGAACAACCATGGATGGGAAAACATTGAGCTCCTGTTTCAGCGAGGTATGTGAGCCTCTGCATAATCTCACTGGATTTAATGGGCCCACTTGTCTGCCAGAAGTGCATTCTTAGGAGCTTGCTTAACCAAAAACTGAATTTGTCATACGTTCTTTATCTACTGAGAGTTACAAAAGCCTCAATTATTCTTTGGTTTCAGCTTTGTTTTTTTCTTGCGTACCCTCTGAAAGAGAAGGCTATGATCTCACTGAATTGGACTCTAATGTTTTTCTCGATATACAGAAGGCAAGTGTCATTTTAATATTGGATTTCAAAACTTCAACAGCATTTTTCATCACTTGAAACAAAGATTAGACCTGCCCACATAAAAGTAGCATTTCAAGTTAATTCTCTAAACCCACAAAAAAGTCAGTTTCATTAAAGCATAAGATGAATGATGAGAGAAGTCAAATAATGTAACTATTGTACAAACACTAAAAGGAGAAGAAACAGCAATCTCCTATAGTCCCCTGTTTTGTCCTAAGCAGAGCACAGAAATATCTGCAAAGTGCCTAAAATGCCCTGTTTTCAAAACCAGTGCCTGCATTTACAAAAAGAAAAACAAACCACAAAAAATCCCAAAGCAAACAAATCCTTCAAGCCCCCACCAAAATAAAATTTAAAACTAAATACATAAATAAACATAACATAAACAACAACAAAAAACCACCACACACCAAGCAAATCCATATTTTGACTCTTTACCTGTTCAATGCTAGGTTTCTCAAATGGGGGACTTTCCAAAGATCCTTCTACTACAGGTTTTCCCATCTGTAAAATGCACTTCCTCAAAAGCTGTTAAAACACACACAGATTTTTAAAAGTTAGTATATTTACATACATAGAGTCAGTGGAAGTCACGAGGACACAACACACTGTGAGCAGTGTTGAAATTCTCCTGGATATCTATCTGCTTGTTTAATCATCTGAATTTGTAATTACTAAACTTCACTGTGAAATCACCTCTGAAATGTGTACAAGAGGCTCCTATGAGGAAATACAGGCAGCTAAGTTCCCATTCATCTCAACTGACTTTTCCTGGCATGTCAGTGGAGAAGACTGTGCAGATTATAGATGAGACTCAGGGTCAGTTCCTCAATCATCTGGATGACTTTTGGAATAAGAATCAGTATATTGTGGCTGGACACCAGAATGTCCAGCCCACAGTTACACAGCAGAGCATCATCCTGGAGAAAAACTGTCTCAGCAGATACAGTCAATCCATGCCTGAGGGGCAGTGAAATTGGCTTATGTGTGAGAAAGTGAAAAATCTGAGAAGATACTCCACAAGTTCAGCTTACTTTGAACAGGTAGAAATAAACTTGCTTGGTGTCTGCATCTTCTTCTTTGTGGACACAGGTGAACAGATATTCCACATCCAATACAATCCCCAGGAGCCTATTCATTTCTTCTTCAGAGACATTCTCCAGGTGAGAGACATGAGCAGCTAAACAAAATAAAAACCCAAACTTGTAAGAGCCTACTGAGAGAACCCATAGCACAGCTACAGCCCAGGAGATCTCCAACTAAGCCTGAACTGTCAAGGCACAGATCCTGTAATAACCTACTTAAACAGAACACATCTTATTAGAGGTGACTGAAACCTGTGTCACATCAGAGCAGTTTGTAAAGGTTGGCCGGGGGTGGTAACTTCCACAGCGGAGGAATGACAGCTGGTTGGAATCACATCATCTGTTCACACTTAAAGCAAACTACACAAGTCCTGCCTGTATTAATATGTTGCACTATACAACTACCTACCTACATTTTTGCCCTAAAGCTATGTCTTTGAGACAAGGTTTCCTGACTTAAGAAAATAAATCCATAATTTCCATAAATTATGTAATTCAGATGTAAGCAGCACCTTATTTCGTGAAGAGTGAAAAAACCCCCAGTTCCAAAAAATGGCTTATTGTTTTGAACTGGGCATAGACCGTTTAAACTGGGAAAGTCTCTTGCTTTCGTATCCTGTAAGATCAAACTGTGCTTTGTGCACACTATACCAACAGAGACTTTGCAGACTGTACATGTTCATTTGTTCAGACGCTTACACACATCGCAATTCCCAAGTGACAAACTCCCTTTTGTCATCTCCAAAGGTAAATACAATTCCACATCTGTAATTTTCAAAAGCTTGAGGTTTCTCCCTGTAAAGCAGGACATTCATTTCAAGCTGGTTTGAACAAATGGCCCCGGGAAGAAGGAAGGCACTGTAAAACAAAAAGCCAACTCCCAGAAAAAAGATATTTGCATTACAAAAAGCAATGATCTTCGCTGACTCCAGGCCAATGTAGATGGTATGCATATCCTTTCCTCTGAAAGGACAAGAAAATATCCTTTCAAAGAAAGAGAAAAATACTTTAAAGTTTGGGCATATTAGCTTTTTATATTTTAATAGATTTTATCTGTATTTATTTCTTAAGATCAACATAGTTTCTGAACAGAAACCTGACTCCTTTGTTGGGGAGTTAGTGAGGAAAAATAACACTAAACTTGAAAACGATCACATTTATTGGCCACCCAGCAAAAAAAAAATTTTGTTTTGAGAAGTTTAGCATGATACCAAAACATTTAGATTCAGTAACTTTGTTCAGCTTCAAGTAAAAAGTATACTGTAGCTCAGAACTTAAAAAATATGCCAGCAACGGTTTCCACTTAAATGAAAATTTGTAATATAGTGTCTTAGGCACATGGCCATCATGAGCTTCCTTCGAGGATAAATATTCAGTATTCTGGGTAGAATAAAATTATTTAATTTCTGTCCTTAAGACAGGTATGAAGGGTTAATATTTCCAGCTGTCTGTCCTGATTGTTTGCAAGTAATAAATACCCTCCTAGAGGAGCTTTGCATTAGAAACTGATAACATACTAGAGAAACGTTGCATTCAACTAACAAATGAATAAAACATCAGCATAAGAAGCCATTTCTATGCAGTTTCCATAACAATACTGAACTACTTGGCTACTTAGTGGCAGTGTTTAAACATTTTATTAAACTAGAGAATTATTATCCATACTGCAAATCTAAAAGTTCAGAGTATTACCAGCACGTCTTTACCAAAGAGACACCACTGTTTATACACCAGCCCAACAAACTATTTTTCTTCAGATGTTCACAGCCCATTCCCAAACTCTGTGGCCATTAGTAAGTGTTTTATTAAAATTAAAGCTTTAGTATGCTGGCATCAAATACTGCATCACTCTTGACTACAGTTACACAGTCCCAATCACATGCACTGCCCAGCTGCTACACCCTTCTTCAGCTGCTGTTGTGCCTGAAAAAAAGAATTTAAATATCCCATGTATAGGTTGCTACAGCACGCAGGAAAAAGCAAGCAGAAAGAACAAGGCTCAGTGATAGGAGGACCTGCAACTTCAGCAAGCAAGCACTGGAATGCACAAATTAGTGTGGAACAGTGGAAAAACAGATTGACGAGGAATGTGTCCACAGTCTCTCTCAAAACACTAGTAATGTACACTGGACAGGCAAAGAAATACCCAAATATGCTATGAGAAGGTGCATAGCAGGAACTGAAGACAGTGCTGGGGAAAAAAAAAGAGAGACTGAATGCGTATGCAGTGTTTTAATTAACTAGTTTTAAAAGTGATTCAAGACTGACAACATTTACCAATTAAAAAATGTGCCCTGCAGCACAGGAGAAACAATCAAATAGAAAAGAGAAGAGCCTCTCTCAGCAACATCTGGTCTTGTGGCTGGTGGACAGTGAATTCTCCCAGCATCTAATCCAGTCAGTGTTACAAAATACACCACCCAAATAAAAGAAATATTCATTAAAACAACCACATTGAGCCAAACTGTGGGGCTGAGCACCAAAAGGACGGATACAAGTTGTAGGTAAGTAGACAATAAAACACACAATCAAATAGATTTATGCACCAAAAGCTGCGCTGGCTTGAAGATCAAACCACACCCCAAAGAGACATCTCAAGCAAGACCAGTATGTAAGACTACCTCTGGATGAAAATAATAAATTCTAGAAAAGAAAAAAAAAAAAAAGAAAAAAAAAAAAGAAATCCTATATTTTACATCAGGTACAGCTTTAACCAGTACAGGAATTTCTACATTGCTACTTCAATGGCTTTCTGAGGAGAAGAAAAAGCAGCACAGATAATGTGAAGCCCACACACCTTGTGGTAAATCTGGTCTTAAAGGTATTCAGCAGAAACACGCTAATTTAGAGGAGATGAATAGGAAAAGTATCTTGGAAAACACAGCTGAAAGACATATTTTTTCCAGTAGTATGAGGAAGCACACAGCAACTCATTTCAGTTATTTTAAATTAAACATCTTCCTCATTAGCTGCAGTCAGAAGAAGCCTTTTCTAAAAAGAGCAGTAAATAAAAATACAGTTTCTTCATAAAATACTTTTACTGGATTTACAGCACTGGTTTTCCCTGTTCCTAGCTAAATGACTTAATATTTTTTAATAGACCAAAACCAGGCCCAGCCTTTAGAAGGGCTGAGTTTTTTCTACAAAATACAAAGCATCCACAAATTCTGCTGAAGAACAGAGAACTGACAGGCACATCTTGCAAGTTTAAAAAAAAAAGAAAAAGTTCTTTCTTCGAAGGCCAGGATTGAAAGGGATCGGTAACACAAGCCACCCTAATTGCATAAACAGAAGAAGCACAGAGAAGTTGTGTGATGAAAAGCTGAAACTAACTTGGCTAAAGTGACTGAATTTTCCGTGATATTATGTATTTGTTAATCTTCTCCTGCAAGCAAACCCAGAGATTTGGAATATCAGGAAAAAACTCTGCTGAAAAGGCTAGAAATAAATCACATGTAATGAGAGCATAAAAAAAGAAGAGAGCAGAAATAGCAATAAATCCCATGGAAAAAAAAAAAAGAAGAAAAGAATTCCATTCAAAGTACAACATTTTTTTTCAAGAGTAAAATAATAAATGATCTATTGTGAATGTTTTAGATTTCCCTTTTTTTTATTTCATTGTCCTAAGTTTTGGGCAGCAACAAAATTAAACAGCAACTGCTTCTTTTCAATTAGTTCTGATTTTTATTTTAGCTGAATTTTTATTTAATGTTTGCTAAGAAGGATGTGGATCTATGCTGGAGCAAGTCTAGAAGAGGGCAGTGAAGGTGATCTGAGGGCTGGAGCACCACCCCTATGAAGTCAGGCTGAGAGTGTGGTGTTGTTCAGACTGGAGAAGGCTCCAGGGAGATCTTTGAGCAGCCTTCGAGGACCCAAAGGTGGCCCACGAGAAAGCCAAAGGGAGACTTTTTCAAGGACATGCAGTGACAGGACAAGGGGTGGTGGCTTTAACCTGAGAGCAGGTTTAGATTAGATATCAGAACAAGGATTTTTTACAATGAGGTTGGTAGAATACTGGAACAAGTTGCCCAGAGATGTGATGGATGCCCCATCCCTGGAAACATTCAAGTTCAAGTTGGATGGGGCTCAGAGCAACCCAATCTAACAGAAAGTATCCCTGCTGACTGCAGGAGAGTTGGACCAGATGATCTTTAAAAGGTCCCTTCCAACCCAAACTATTCTGTGATTCTGATCTCTGTTCTGTGAAACAGCCTTCAGCTTTTATTTTTGGATAAGTATAAATTCTTAAAATAATAATACAGTGATTCAACACTGTTTTTCAGGCTATGTGGGTAACAAATTGTTATTTATTCTAAGCCTGAAAAACAAAACCAAAAATTACAACAGTATCTAACAGGGGATTTTGAGCAGTTGCCTCCAAGGTATGCAGGCTGTCTGCACAATAACTTAGACCATTCCAAGATGTGCAAGCCTAGTTATACTTTCTGTGACACAGAAAAGACACAGTTCTTTTTGCTGGTAGGAGTACCTGCTTTAGCAATGTTCAAGAACATTTTATACTTTGTTCTAAAGTAAGGAAACATAATGCAGCCTACAGGAGAGAGTCACTCGCCTTGTAGCGACTCATAAAACCAGGCAGCTGACAGATAAAACTATGCGAGGTTAAGGCATATGTAACACAAAGTATTAAAATTGTTATGGGTAGCTTAATGGTGCTTCTGCATTTTAACAACTTTGAACATCGGAGTCATTAGAAGTTGTACCTTAGCTGAATTTCTTTAAAACAAATTTTAGGCTATTTCCACATTAAACATTTTTTAAATATTAAACGTATTTTAACCTAAGTTATTCACATTTACACCTAATCGTAACTCCCATTCCTAGGCCTTGGCATGGCAACCTGACTGGAAATTTTGGGGCACGGGTGCCTGGCCCGCGGGAGGACGGGACAAAGCTCACCCAGCGCGTGGCTGCAGCTGCGGCAGGGCTCGGCCAGGCTGACAGCTGCCTGCTGCAGCTCGGCCCGCGGCGGCGTGGGAGGCGGGTTCGGGTTCTTCCAGCCATTGCATTTACAGGATTCCTCGGCCTGAAACCAAAGCAGAAGGGATATCGATCAACACCATAAAACACAGGAACTTGCTGAAACGGCTTTATGTCAAAAGCAATAAAAAGAATTACAGCTTGCTTCTTCTTTTTTATTTTTTTGGGGGGGATGGTGAGAGGAGGGGAGTTGGGGTGTTTTGCCGTTGTTCAGCTTGGGTTTGCATTTTTATCTACCTCATTACTAACCCTTATTTTCTGGAAATTATCAGAAATAGAGTAGTATCCCAAACAGAGAGATTAACACAGTTTGGTAAGCAGAATACGTAACAAACCCTGGCTAGTTCCTTTACAGAAAGCCCTCACTCTAGTGAAAAAAGTATTCAAACATTTACAGATCCTGCCACCGAGACAGATTTAATGATTTAAACATAAACAGGTTATCTAAAAGGCAACACGTTTGTCACTGCCTCATCAGCTACACTGGCACCAAGGAATCACACAACTGACACCGAGCCCATGACAACCCAGGCAGGGTTAACTAATGCTGAAATAACCAAGCAAAGAAATGGACTGTTGGAGAAGGCTGTTGAAGGCAAGGAAGGCTTGGCCACAAAAGCAACAGATGCCAAAGACAGTGACACTTCCACTGCAACCTGCTGCTTTCCCTGGAAAGTTTACTTACGCTCACTGAGTGTGAAACAACCACCAAGAGACTGCAGCTAAAAGGGAAGACCATGAAGGGAGAGGTTGTGACTTTGGTAATCGTGTCTCGAACCATTCAGAAGTTCAAAGTACTGATTCCAGTTATCCAAAGAGCAGCTTTGCAGGAGGGGATTTTCTTCTTCATATCCAAAAGACCTTGGTTATTCTAACATCACTCGTACTCCTATCTGAAGATCTAATTGGAAGGAAAGCCTGCTTTTCTACTCTTCAGAGATATCTGTGCACTGGGTTGTAAAAAGATACTCATGAAATTGCACTGCCGAGACCTCAGTGAGGAAAGTATGCCAATTGCTGCATAATATTTATGGCTGAAACAATCTTAGTAGGAAAAATTGTGATGGTAATATGTGCAGCACTAATGTATCATTTTTCAAAACTGATTCTGCATACGTTTAGTGTGATCTATTTCAGGAACCTATTTCATTTTCCTTTTAAGTTTCCAAATCCCATCCTACCTAAGGAAGAAGAACGCAGGAGAAGCAGAAAAGATCACAGCTTGACAGCTCCTAACACTGACAGCTTCGTAAATGGCTGGTAAATTGCTCTTTTAAACTCATTTCAATATTCAGCAACCTGAGAACCAAGAAAACTGCTGCCTGCAGTTTGCTGAGCACCACATGATGTTTTTACCATCCCTAAGGCTTGAGCATTTATCCAGCTGGGCTCCTGGCCCTGGGTGCCATGGCCTCTGCCTGGCCCGGGGCGATCTGGCAGGTACCAAGGGCTGTGAGCAGCATTTTCTGTAGCCAGAGGCAGCAGAATGACTCAGAAATCCACCTGCAAGTGCCCAGCAAAACCATTTCCACATATTTCCCTTGAAAAGGGGACAACCTGCATTGCCTGAACCTCCTGGCTCTCCAAACTCACTGAGTGGGTGCAGACTGCCTGCCAACCCATGCATTTATAAAGTGAAATCAGTGAGGCTTCAGGATGAAATGAGGGGAAGATTAAAACAAATTTTTTTCTAAGTCTCATAAAATGCAATCTGAAAAGATTTATGGAGAAGCTTAGGTTCTTTTTCTATCGTGTTTTCTGTGACTAATATGATTGGCAGAGAACTGAAGGCAGCCCGGTGTAATTTTATGGCAGAAACCATAAGGAACACAGGCATTGAGCCAGCCGTGTTTGTCATCCAGCCCTACAGGCCCTGGAAGTTTATTGGACTAGAGAGATCAGTGATTGAGTGATACCTGTGAACCATGGATTGCCCTGGTGCAAGGACTCTGGACACCTGGGAGATGACATGAAACCCCTTATTTTCAATTAGCATCCCAATGCAAAGCCTATGCCAAATAACCTATAGACATTTGTTTTGTGGGAAAGGCAATGTTGCCATGAAAGTTTTTGCATTTAATATGAGGATAGAGAAACAACAACAACAAAAAATTCTGAAAATGAGATTATTGACAAAGAAAATGCAAGAGACAATTGTGAAGAAGTTGTCAAACAAAAAAGGATTGAGTATTATTTTAGGGAAGTAAGATTTGACCCTTCCCATGCAGCTGTCTGGACAAATGCTCAACACTGTAAATTACTGACATATCACCATGCTTATTATTAATTGCCTTAAATCATGCCACAATGAAACATATCCAGAACTCCCTCCTAAAAATAGGCACGAGCTTTTTGAGATGTTTTTCTCTGAGTGGAAGCAGTATGTCACAGAAGCTCACCAAACAATGTTTACTACCAAGCCAAAAAACTGTAAACAGTGAGTAACTATGCTAACTTTAGTGTCACACCATGATTAACAGCAAAGATGCAAACAGATGTACAAATCGTGATAACAGCTCAGTTAAACTGACAAAAATAAATATCAACCCACCCACAGAAGAATAAAACCAGCATGTTTAACGGCAATTTTTTTTCTGCTCTTGTTGGTATTTCCTCACCAGATCTTTTTGCAACAGCTGTCAACTGGCATTGTTCGAATTATTCTAGAGACCTTACTCAAACAACCTCTAGGGTGGGTTTTTTTGGTTAATCTCTATAAAACACCAGAATCAGCATAAATGTTCTGTTAACCAAGGGGAAACAGAACCTAAAAAGGTCCTCTTTAAAACTTAGCTTTCATTGTAGATGTTGACAGTGCAAGTATTTTGCAGTGAATATGCAATGTGCATTCCTCAGTGGCTTAAACCGCTGAGTTGTTTTAAATCTTCCACAGCATTTTGCTCATTCAATCCTTTCTTTGACTATCTTCAGCTTTTTCCTTTCTTTCTTTTTTTTTTTAATGTCACTCATCTGCTTTTCATTAGAAAACAAAGTATGACTTCACCTCTGCAAAAACTTAATTTAAGATCAAAACAGTTTTGAGGGAAGGAAGGAAAAGTATTTGAACTAGCACATCCAGTCCTTGAAGCCTTGTTTTCTGGGACATCTGCAGAGCTTTGACAAATCCACTGCAGAACGATGGGGACTTCTGCCCTAATGAGGCCTGCAAAATAATGACTGTCATCTTTGCAGGCCCAGGGATCAAGAACACCACACCTCCACTCGTGGTTTTTAACAAAATTAGATGAGTGCAATAAAATAAAGCACAATAACTACACGCTGTTGCCTGGCCCCCTCACCACAAACAAACAAAAAAACCCCAACCACAAAACAAACAAAAAACCCCCAGTGCAGAAATTATGTATATTTTGCACTGCACTACACAATGTCAATTTTCCTTTTAACTCCTTCCATGTTTGGTGGAGTGTTACAATGGGAGAAATCAAACTGTCCAGTAGCTCTGGGCAGTGCAAACTATAACTCTAGGCAAATTAAGTTACCGTTTCCTTTAGAATACTGAATATACTGATAGGTCAAATATGGACAGTGAAAAAATATAGCACATTGCAACACAAATTGTCAGTATTTATATTTAAAAAGGAAGCACCTGAAAGTTACAACACTGCACCTATCTCAGCCCCTTTTAGGTGGGTTTCAGATGTCCAAATAATAATGAATAAATGAAGAATGTTACAATAACCTATGGATTACAACATCCCTCCCTCTTTCCAATAGTGAAATAAGCCTAAGAATGTGCAAACTTCAAGCTAACATAATTATAAGGTAAAAGACCCCAACAGTTCTAAAATTGAGTTTCAAATAGCTGTTGTGCTGGATTTTTCTTTCCAACTTAAAATCATACAGGTTACCCTATTTGGTAATTGAGATTCAAAGCAGGCTCAACAGATTATACACAGAACATTACAGATCTTCTCTATTTCCAGCAAGTATAATTACTCTAGAAAACATATTCTTCCTCCCAACACGAAAGCTGTGTAAAATACCCTACAAGCTTTTTCCTGCCAGCAGCAAGTTCAAAATGATGACTTTATCAAAGAGTGTCACATAAATGACAATAAATACATTGATGAATTTAAATAATATATTTTTCCTACTCAAATGTCCAGTACCCAACAACCAGACAGATGGACACTACTTGGAGAGCCACTCATACGTATCAGGAAATTAGCTGACCCATTTATCTTTAAGAATACAAAATAAGCAGTTCAGTGGGCAGCTCAAAGGGCATGTTCTTCCTTTATTGATTGATCCAATTATTTTATTCCCTGTATTTTCCAGTTTCACTTACGGAGGAGAAGTAGGCTACCATATAAAGCTTTTATTAATAATAGGCACCCAGTTCCTACCTTGTAGAGTTAATGGTAGATTTCCTATTTAACGGAAGATGCTTTAATTGGGCCTGTAAGACATTATAACACAGATTCACCCCACTATGAAAGTGATAAGAAAACTTTAGATGTCTTCTTTGTCTCCTACATGCTTCTGCAGAAAACAATCCTAATACCTTTCAAGTTGAGCTTCAAGGAGCTGTACTCCCACTGTACAGAGCCCAGCAGTAACATGGCCAAATTGGCTTCATCTTAACCTGTCTTATAAAAATCAGGAAAGAAAATATTTTGTTATGGAAAAGGTGGTACAAGTTTACCTTATGAACTCAGGATTTTTATGTGTGGGAAAACTAGAGGTCACTCTAGAATGAGAAGTGGAAAGAAGTGCTTCAAGAAAGGGTCAGCAGCTGGTCTGGAGCCTGGGGTTGGGATTTTACTTCCACATCTGCATGTTGCTCACCTGCTGCAGGGCCTTGGCCAAGTCATCTCACCACAACCCTTCTCAGTCTGTCTACTTTGATTACCTAAAGCGAACAGCCCTTCTTCAAGGAGCTATTATTGCTTGTGCGAGTGCTTTAGGCTACTGTGTTCTAATTATATTTATAAACACCCAGGCATTACTATAAGATACATACAATGAAAAACAAACAAGTTTACAGAAAACTCAGTGTACTAAAACAGTACATATTTCACCTTGTTTACAAGAAAAGCTCCCAGTGAGACTGGAGAGAGAGTTGTATTTTCACATACTGTAAACCAATAGGGAAAAAAAATGCAGAGGAGACTTCCTCCTACATCTTCATTAAATATATTTATGTGTGTAAGTCACACAGTGCTGCTTTTATACAAAGTGCTGCGAGCTCGCATGCCTAATGCTCGATTTCACAGTGGACAAAACCAAAACGATGTATGCAGCCATTCATACATGCACAGATACAGCAAGTGCCAAATACAAAACCCCTCACAGCACACAGCACTACTGTGTACCTCCAAAAGTCATGAAAACTCTACCAACTCGTATTATATATCTTGTTCAGAATGCCACCCTCCTCCTTCAGACTTGGGCTTTTAAGAAGGTTTTTTACTCAGAAGAGCCTGTTCTATGCCTTCCACACAGACTTTTCTCACAGAGGAACAAGTCAAGTCAAGAGGAAGCAGCTCAACAGCTACAGCGTTCCTGTCCAGTTCTTTTATCAGCAAAAAAGACCAAACCCCACATTTGTCTAGCCTCAGCAGCAGCTCCCTAAACTTCGAGCTCATTCTGCTCAGGATACGTGCACACCAAACAGGTATTTACCAGCAGTCTTTGTCCACGTTTCCCACGACGAAAAGGGATGGGTTGAAAAGAAGGACCAGGAGGTCCCTCTTGAGGACCAAGCACCCTGCCCCACAGCAGTGCCTTTTACTCTCTTCTGCTCAGCATTTCTGCTGTCACCAGTGAGACTCACCCTCTGCACGGTCACTGACCTCTCCACCTTCTTGTTTTACGACTCTTCATCCCTAGCAGACAGATGCTCTCTGGCTGTTACTCCAAACACCTCTGAGGTTAAGCTCCTAATAAATTCTGCATGCCGAATTTTGCAATGAAACTTATGTGGGAGAAAGTGATTGACATTAAGGATGCCATTACATATTTTAGCACTCCAACTTGAACAGCGCTAGGAAGATATACACAAGATCCATGCACAGTCACTACTTGAAATGAAAACAGATGTCCCCTTCGAAGATGGTGCGATTGTTTGCCTTCTCTCACTGTTTCGCATTCACACAAACAAATGCAAAACAAATTGGAGAGAAGTTGCAACCCGAAGCAAGAAAAAGTTCAAAGTTACACACTGCACTGCTACAGTTGGCAAACCAGCTTCTTCAGGCTACAGTTTCTGGCAAACCACTAATGTTACAAGCCAAGGAGTGTCCTTCTGGAGCATCTGCCAGGTGTTCCGGAAGAAAAATAAAACATTTTTCCCCCTGCGCCATCCTTCCCACCTTATCCCACCAGAGAAGCTGCTTGGTTAGCTTACAAGAAGCTTCCAGTCTGCCTACTTGCTTCTGTTATGAGATCTGAAAGCAAGCTGCCTGCCACTGAACTACTGAAGAAAAGCCAATCAGCAAAGGTAGGGTTTGCATTTTAATCTGAACACAGAGCAGCATTTAGTACTTGGAGCTGTGCCTACATCCTGGCAGGAGGAAGACCCCCGGCCATGAGTCCTGCTCCATTCATCCCTGCAGTACCAATGGGACACGCATCCAAGCCTTGTCACAGATGAGGGCCAGCAAGGACACCCCAGCAGGGCACTGACTGTTCCTGGTCTGTACCCCATCACCAGAGTCCTGCAAGAGGGAAAGAGGAGCTGACAGCAGGCCACAGCATGCCCTCCTCCCCTCCCAAATGGCGCTCTTCCCCCTTACCACAAAGCACCTGCAAGAGAGAGGCCGGTGAGTCCCCAAAAAAGCAAAGGGTTTCAGAGGAGACAAGGCTTCTCTATAGCACAGCAACCTCTGTGGAGCAGAGCACCACAGGAGAAGGCTTTCACCCTCGAAAACATCACCTGGAGGTGCATCAGAGAAACAAAAAAAAAAAAGCACCAACCAGGGAAGAAAAAAGCAATTCAAACATACACATACTTCCCTTACAGCCCATGAAAAATTCACCCACTTCACAACCAGCTTCATTTATAGCAAATCTTGCTAACATTAAAATATGGGGGTGCAAAGGGGACTCATCACTGGGAAAGCTTCAAACCATATCACTGCCCACAGTGAGTATTGCAAAGTTCAAGTACACCAGCTGCTCTTTAACCTTATTGACACCGGTGTTATCTTGCACTGACCCATGCATGCACCAAGGCTGAAGCGTAGGTGCCTGCACATTTGGAAACAGCTAAGACATTGCAGTGTGTGTGGCTTCCGAAATTTGCCCTCCCATGATAGCATTGCACCATGCCTTCAGCAGCTTTCAGCATACAGCTAAATCTCCTCGAACCACCAGACAGGACTACAGAGCCACACAACGATGCTTTGTCTTGTTTGTTAGCTTGGCCTTTCACTTAACATCTGCCGAAGTAGGAGAACAGAGAAAATAAGATGCACTTTTCACACAAACAGCTACTCTCAATGCTGAAAGCATTATTAGAGGATCTGACACCAGCACTGCCAATCCAAACATGTCAGCCCCGCTATGCATCCAGAAATTGCCCTGACAGCAGCAGCGCAGCCAGCGGCCCATGCTCTGAGCACAGGCGACAATGCCCGCGGTCAGAGCTCCGAAGGCGGGAGCGACAGCTCTGACCGAGCTCCCTCACTCTACAATAAACAGGCGAGTCCCGCTTCTCCACCAAGAGCAAAATCGCAGGTGGACAGAAAGTGCTTGTGATGGGAAACCAGGATCAGCACTTCTGAATGCGAGTGCCGGGCAGACACGGAGCAGAGAGCTCCGCTGGGCCAGGGTACAGGTGGACGGGGGAGCCCGCCGTCCGCTTGGGCACCACACACCGGACACCGGCCCGGCGCTACGTGACCGCCGGGGGACACAACTTTCCCAAGCGCGGAGGCCGCACCCCTTCGCTCCTCCGAGAGCGACGGTGCCAGCTCCAGCTCAGGGCAGCGGCTTCTGCAGTGTCAACAGCTCCGCGCTGCGAGGCCGCCGCCTCGCCCGGGCTGGAGCAGCCCCCGCCCGGGGCCGGGGCCGCGACCTCCGGGCAGAGCAGAGGGGTGCCCAGCTCCCCGCCGGGATGTTTACGCGGGGAGTGCTGCGACAGCGCTGCTAACCCAGCGCTCACCGCCGGCACCGGGAGCCGCCCCGCCCGCCGCCGCCTCCCGCGGAGGGACAGACAGAGAGGCGGGCAGAGCAGCGGCGCCGGGACGGGCAGCTCCCCGGGCGGGACGGAGGCGGCGCTGCCCGCGCGGTCCCGTATTCGCTGCATGCGGGTTTAATTTTTGCGGCCGCCGGCCGGAAAGCTCCGGGGGGAGCGGGATCCACCGGCAGCGCCATAGCCACCACTTCCGCGGACAGCGCCGGGCGGCAGCCGAGCCACCCCCGCGCCCGGCAGGGCAAGGAACGGCACAGCCCTTCCCCACCGCCTCCCTCCCTCCCCTCCCGTCAATCCCCCCCCTCCGTGGGCGGGTGGGCTCCCGTGGCCGCCCGGCCGTG